>JAEMON010000013.1:13357115-13397110 GCA_030264115.1 Lygus lineolaris
CAATAGCTTCATTTTCTTCGAAAATTCGCTAAAACATTATGTAGCGAAAATGGCATCACTTCAATGACGACCTCCGTTTTCCTGGCACTCCTGAAATCGGCTGATAAAGTTTGTCATCACTCTTTCCAAATTTTGTCGAGGAATCGCATACATTTCTCTCTCGATATTTTCTCGCAGTTGTGCCGAAGTTCGAGGCTTATTGAGATAAACTATCCCCTTTAGATATCCCCACAGATAAAAATCGCAAGGGGAAAGATCTGGGGAACGTGCTGGACATGGAACGTCACAACGGAGCGAGATTATCTTGCCAGGAAAATGTGTTCTTAGCAACTCCATTGATAAACCCGTCTTGCTGAAACCAAACCCTCCTAAGGCTCGCTTCACACTTATCAGGTTTCATTCGGTTCGGTTTCTATTCGATTCGTTTTCGGTCGCGCCGAATACGTGTGAACTGATGCATTCGGTGCGTATTCTGACCGAACAGCGACCTAATATATAGAAACCGCATAGCACCGAATGCCCCGACGACACGAATCGGTTTCATCCGGTTTCTATTCGGCCCGTATTCGAGTCCAAGAGTCACAAAGTTTACCGTGCGTTCACACTTGCAAGGTTCAGATTCGGTTTTCTTTCAGTCTTCTCTTGGAGAACGGGCGCTTCTCTCCGGTGGGCGAGGGGCGACTGAACTTCGCAGGACCCCGGAACCTAATAGGAACCTCATGAGTGTGAACGGAAGAACGGCGACCGAAAACGAATCGAATAGAAACCGAACCGAATGAAACCTGATAGGTGTGAAGCAAGCCTTAGAAGAATTCAGCATCGTCATAATTCAGGGAGGAGGAAATCGCGGATCATGGGCATGTATCGCTCCGAATTCACTGTCATGGTGTGGCCGTTTTCCTCAAAGAAGAAAGGCCCAATCACAGTTGATTTACAGACAGGTGCCCAAAAGCTGTTTCCAGAAAGTTCCAACCCACAAAAGAATAGTGTACCTTGAAACTCCCCCAGAGGGGGGGGGGGGGGGGGGGGTGCCTTGGAATAGTGTCCGTCCGCAAGGGGGAGCATTAAAACATGTATGAAAATTCCTTTGAGTTTGGATCACAGAATCGTTATTTCTAAAAAACGTATCCACAGTGAACAGTGTTCAGCAGACCAACCCTCCATTGTAATTACAATGGTTAACCATGGAAGAAGGAATTTTTCCTCCTTCCAAGCATTGTAACTAAACTTCCACATCAGGAGAAAGGGCCAAGACCCACTTCTCCCCCCTCCGACCTCCCATCCGACACATACCACTATTCAGAAACCGTCAGGTTTCACTACCGGGCCAAGTAGATATATGTCTTTTGGCTGGGGGTCACTGTATAAATTTCATGAGATTCAACCAAAAAATGTAACGTTTAAATTGACGTATAGAGGGAGAAATTAGCAGGTGGAATGTAGTGAAGAGTCACATACATTGTGGAAACGATTTTTGTAGGTGGAAAACCGACAGATTTTTGTAATGATTTCCCATTCAATAATAGTTGGGTGAACAGTAAACGTCGTCGAGTAGATTTAGGACGTATAGCAACGCTAAAATCACTTCACTTATTTCTAAGCTATTCAGTCTATGAAGTCATAATTTTGGTATGTAGACTCCTTAGGATTTGCACTTGATATAATATGGTGTACATTCGTTTGGAAAAATATGAATTAAGAAGCCAAAAGACATAGGTATCCATGCCATGATTTTTTTCTGTGTAAATGGTAAAATTTCATTTTTTTAGCGAATTTTCGAAGAAAATGAAGCTATTGCAATGGCTTCAAAATTTTTGTAATGCAAATTTTTGACAATTTTCTTTATGGAAATCCGTTTCAGACCATTCTAAAACGGTTCCTGAAATTTAACACTTTTTCATATATATTTATACATGTGTCACTCCAGACGATACGATATCTGCCCGTGGGATCGAGATAAAAAACCCAAAAAAATTTTAAAATGACAATAATATCCAAAGTAAGGCTGAGTTCGTTGGCCAGAATTTTTGGAGTACTCCAAGGGTCACATTTTGGAAATTTAGTTTCAAAAAACGCTAAAAAACGTGTTTTTTGAGATTTTTGGTGTGAAATACCGTCCTAAACATAGGAACATATGGTATATTCGGAATCAGCGTGAAATTCCCTATAAGAATCACCCACAAAATCGGTTAAAATTATTCTTTGAAAATTCGCCCACCAACTCATGCTGCATGAATGGAACTTTTTTTTAAATCGTTGTCATGTTATACAAAACCCAGATTTTAAATTATGACATCCTTCTGTTGAGCCCCGCTCAGCTACTTATACTCTTGATTTTTTTATCTAATCAGCTACACTTAGTTTTAATGATCACTAAGTAAGAGAATTTACTGTTCGTAGATATGACAGTAGGTAATATCGATGATAATAGTGTTGATATGGCGGAAAGGTTCTAAAAACACGCGACCGTAGTCATTCTAAAAGTGATAATAATCTTCTTCCGACCAATTAAGGAATTCTGAATGGTCGTTTTTGTAATGTAACAATTAATTTTATAGGTGCAAGAATTGAGCATCGCTGGCAGTAACGACCTCGTGGACAATAAATATCTCTGTTCTTTCAGTGTAACTACGGGTGGATTCGAGGTACTCTTGTTGACTGAATTACCGCAAATTGTAAGGGCTTGGACAACAATCGTGGTTTGCCATTGTGAAGGTACAAAATGGACCTTTTTAGATTATTACAGAGAAAGAAACTTCATCTAAAGGCACATCATCACAAAAACAACTGGAGCTGGTGTGACCAACGTTAGTTAAGAGTGAGCTGACTGATAGAGATGGGACGGAATTCACATCACAGGTTGAAATGACCTATTGCTGGAAAGCACCAGTAGTACTCTCAATCACCTGAGAAACCCTGCTAAAAAAGTATAGATAGATCAGCCGGAGTCCGTGTGGCGCCCCCAAGGCGGAGGATCCGCGAACTAACGATCGAGTCGACTTTCCATTCAGAAACCTTCACAGGGAAATTTCGAGTGGTATGGTGCGAAATTTTCTGTTGGTGTATTGGCTGCACTGCGAACAGTTACTGTTAATAGTATTATTTCCCAATTTCGAATTGTGCAAGATTTTCCTAATAAATTGAGAACGCCTACAGTATTTTAGTGTGATAATTACCTTGAGTAATTTCACTAAATTATACATTAATATATTTTTATACATTTATTTATTATATATTTACACATATATGTGTGTCACACAAGACGATATCTGACCCTTGAATCGAGATAAAATATCAAAAGAAAGGATGAGTTCGTTGACCAGATTTTGTGGAGTACTCCTCCAAAGGATCAAATTTTGAAAATTTAGTCAACAATAAAAAAAGTGCTTAATTAGGTTTTTGGTGCAAATTACCATCTTAAACATAGGAACATTATGGCATATTCGGAATCAGCGTTAGATTTGCTATGAGAATCACCTACCAAATCGGATGAAATGATCATTTTTAAATTTGCACATCAACTTATTCTACATGAATGGAACTTTTTCCATGTTTTTTTTTTAGGTTTTAACGGATTTTAAGAGATATTTTTACAATAGCTACTTTCTTTTTCTCGCACGAACCTGGCAACCCTTCTAGCCAGAATTAAGAGTCGGGTGAATTTGGAGCTATCCTTATCCTTAGAGCTAAAACAAGAGGAATTCGATCAATTCGTATGATGAACCACTTGCCGCGGACCCAGTGAAATACCTGGAATGATTACCTGTGCAAAGAATCCAAAATCTCTCTCAGAGTTAACAACTGGGTAGGTCAAACGCGATATACTGGTGTCCCTCAAGACCTCAGAGAAGCGTGGAGCTCGTAAAAGCGGGTGTCCGGAATGCCGAGCGGGAACTTCTAGTTTTCGTTTACTCTCCTGCAGCTTTCAAGAACAGGAAACATAAATCCAATCCCCAACTCTCAACACTGTCGACAACTTTAACTTTTATTCCTTCACCCACCGTTCGAGCTCAGGACTAATCATATGAAATGACGCACAACTCCGTTCGCCAAGCCGATTTTAAACGCCTTTATAAAAACTATTGAGTCCCGTTTCAAGTTTTATTGAGTACGAGAGAAATTGTCTCTCCTCGCCTTTTGGGAAGTAACCTATCACTATTATTTATTTCTCATGCGCTCGGACCATAAAAATATGAGCAAATAATACTGAAATGTTGAAACGGACGGATTATAATGACATTAATTATCATGCAGTGGGTTTTTAGCTTCACGAAGTTACTTTAATCTTGATCTTGAACGAAGAATGCGCTATGTCCCCATAAAAAATTATTTATATTTTTCCTTGAATATACTCTTGTTTAGTACAGTTCAGAACACATTCGAACTCGTTATATAAATGTGGTGCAGTCGTCAACAAAATAATTACTCAAAGAAATCGGTGAAAGATGAAGTTGAGGGTTTTCGTCCGATTCACAGAGCAGGCATTACGTACAGACTTCATTGGCCTCCATAGGGAGATCGGAATTTGATCCGATATTATTTATCGTTCCGGCGATAACATACCACTAGAAACTGTATAAAACATTCAAAATGGTGCTAACCACAAATATACTATGATGTAATATCAAAATTAAGGATGAGTTCTTTGGAATACATTCGTGGGGCATTCTTATCAAATTTCAAAATTTGATGGTCGAAAATCTCCCCCCTGGTCTAGCGAAAAGCGTACCTAACTCGGCGTACCTACAAGGGGTATCGTGAGACAATGGTTCGGAACTGGCCAAAACTCCGTTTCCAAATACGTATAGGCAATTTTGCGCTGAATCTGTATATACCCCATGTTTCTATCCACATAATAAAAATCGAAAATTCGCTAAAGCTCTAACATTTATTATTCGGTAAAGTAAAAAACAGCAACACACCCCATTCTGAACGAGCTCAAATACAATAAAATAAATTAATATCAAATCAAATCAACACAAAAAAAATCGACAGATCGATGCATAGCTTTTTGATAATTTGAATGATACTGATGCTGGATTGATCAGGGAACAAGTCGCAATTTATTACCATGACGAGCAGGTGACCGATCGGAAACACTCTTTGCGCCTATAAATAGTTGTAGCTCATAAAAATAATACCTGATGTACCTACTCATAGTGATAATAAAAACAATAGGTGATGATAAAATATTAACGCGTTCGGGGCTTCCTAGTTACTACTTCATATAATAGCATGCAATATTACTCTCTGGTTGTCTACAAATCTCAGTTGTCTCCGTGACTCAGTGCTGAAAAATACCCTGCACTCGTAGTTTTGTAAACTGTAACTAAAAGCACTAGAATTAATACTATTATAGCGTCTTTAGATGTCTCTAAGACCGTATGATATGTGGTTGCGGAGGGTGGGTGGGGGGGGGAGGGGGGGGGGGGGGGGGGGGGGGGGGGGGGGGGGGGGGGGGGGGGGGGGGGGGGGGGGGCAGAAATAAGGGGAAAATAACTAATTTTTAAATAAACAACTAGGTAACTCATATAAAACCTTTTTTTTTACAGCATACTTACATGAAATAGTGGCACTAAGAGAGAACTAAATAATATTCGTTTATATAGTAGTAAACTAGTATGTAATACTAACTGCATAGCGGTCAGGAAATAACTTCAAAACACGAGTTTTGGAGGCAAACTTTGAAAAAAACCAGGGAAATGATCCACCCATTCCCTGGGGCGTATGCAATAACCACCCTTACATTGTATAAACTAAATTATATACGCCACAAGATTATTATTACATACACGCAAGATTTGCTCGCGAACTATGTAGCATTTCCCAGTCAAATTTAGTTTTTTCCCAAGCAAATTTGATTTTTTTCTCAAAAATGTAGTTTTTTCTCAATCAAATTTAGTTTTTTCCCAATCAAATTCAAAATTTTCAGCAGTCCTTATTATAGGATCTACCTTGAATTTGATTGGGAAAAAAACTAAGTTTGGTAGGGAAATAATCAAATTTGATTGAGAAAAAACTAAATTTTTGGGAAAAAAGTAAATTTGGCTGTCATCATTATAAATTATCCTCTAGTTTGATAATAAATTATGATATTGCTTCCTCACTACCAAAGGTAGGAAGCTATGTATTCGTGCAAGAAATGAAAAAAAAACTTTTGTCCTCCAAAATCAAAATTTTCACTTGCTTTTTACGTTTCAGAGCTTTCTGAACAATTTTGATTCCATGTCCCTTTGTCGGTATGTGGTCAATTCCTAGTCCCACGCAAAACTATGTGAAGTTGTGGTCCGAATTTGATGAAATTTTCAGGGATTGTGAGGGTTAGCCCCGTGACGGTCCCCTGAGAATTTCATCGCCATCGGACGACTAGTAGCGTGAGCGCATGCGCAAACGTGAATTTCCTGAAACCTCGCTACCTCAGTTCCTAAAAGACCTATTTCGCACGAATTCGGAGGGTAGTTGGTGACTAGCTCCAAGACAATCGCCTATGAATCGCGTCACTATTGGATCAGTAATAGCTACTGCGCAAGCGCAAGCTACGTTGTCATACTCATGGGCGGAACTACTCGACCAATTTCGGTGAAATTTTCAAAGATTGTTCTGGGTAGCCCCTAGATGGCCCCCTATTAATTTCATAGCCATCGGGCCACTAGTAGCGTGTGCGCATACGCAAACGTGAATTTCCAGGAAACTACGATTCCTCAAAATTCCGATTCCGCCCAAATTCGGTGTGTAGTTGAGGCCTGACTCCAAGACAACGGGAAATTATCGTGTATGAGACAATCACATTAATTTCTACTGCCTTTGAATTGTTATTTCAAATAACATAATAGGTAATAACATAACTTATTTGGAATAACATAACACTGTCAATACAAAGAAAAAAATATATTATGGTTCGGGTACGGAGAAAACTTGGGACAAAATCTCAGCTGTTTGAATGACAGGCGGAATTCCGAAACTATTGAGAAAAACTTTCCTACGTCACACTAAAAGAACTAAACCGAAAAAGAATGCTCTGAAAGCGCATTGAGAGCATTGGAAATAGGAATAATTTAAATGATTAATTAACAATTAATTAATAGGTAATTTATTAATACTCGTATTTAATTCAATCAAATCATTAACCCATTTGAAACCAGCGATGCCGTAAGCACTGCTGGAGGCAACCTCCTTAGAACATCATTCAGGAATAAACTTTTTAAATAAATTTAAATTTTTTTGTTGACTTCGACTTATTTCCTTGATTTGGAATGTTCTTCCCATACCCTACCCGTTTAGAACGTGTTACACTGCAGTTTTTTCTCATTTGAAAATGGGCCAGGTCTTTGATGTCAAATCGCTGTAGAATAGTTTGGTGTAAATAATCAAAATATATTTATTTTTTTATTTTTTATTTGCGGTGTCTTACTACCAGATTGTTTATTTATGGGATAAAATTGTTTCCTTGGAATTTCTTCTATTTCTAACCTCACAAGGAGTGGTTTCACATCAGGGATGCCATAGACACCCCTGGTAAGATGTGGCACGTCCATAGCAGTATTTTGCTTACTTCCTGTTTGTGGCTCACGTAGTTACTTTCTCCCGTTGATTCACCTATGTTTTTGGAATATAGGCATGGGTTCATTCATAATATGAAACAATCCACACATAAGCCCACCTTGAACTTGTGGCACATCGTTCTTGTCTGGGACTTGCCGTTGATGCCTGCACACTTCTTCCTTTTCTTCTCAGAGGTGTTCACGACAAATTGGTCCCTCCGATAAACGGATGTCGTCCAACACTCTCTGGAGGATGATACGAACCTCGCAGATGGTCCTGGGTTCTTCCTTGACACTGCATATACGGCGTGAAATGAGTTTCAGCTAACCCCCTTCTGAAATTCTGCTATGAAATTTTACTGTACTTTCTATGGGACCAAATTCCTGAATTCTCTACAGAAAGCACAGTAAAATTTTGCAGCTGAATTTCAGAAGGGGGTTAGCTGAAACTTATCTCACGACGTATCCAGCGTCAAGGAAGAACCCAGGACCTTCTTCCAGGTACATAAATATCATCCTCCAGAGTGTTGGACGATATCCGCTTTGATCGGAGGGACCATTTTGTCGTGAGTACCCCTGAGAAGAAAAGAAAGAAGTGTGCAGGCATCAACTGCAGTCTCAGACAGATTTCATTCGAAATTTTAAATGTTTCCTAGAGTATTCGCCCCTAAGATTTTCAAATGTTTGGTTTCGCTGTGAAAAATACAGAGTTGAATGGATAATGTTTTTACGTTCATGAGAATACTGTTATTTCTTCTGTTTAACTACCTGGTGCCAGTGTGTTATTGTTGAAAAAACGTATATCCTTGGTGTTTGTATGCGCTCCCTCAGACGTGTCATATCTTACCAGCGGTGCCATATGGCACCCATCAATTTAGCAAAATTGGCTATTGGCAAAATTGTTTCAATATTTTTCCCGTGTTCCCGAGGTCCAAATTAGTAAACCCACCAAGTTTTGTGACAAAATTATTCCGAAAAAAGATAGGGTTTCAAATGGGTTAATTATGTAAATTCTATTCTCACTAATCAGGAGCCCAAACAGTGATGTTCCGTTTTGTTCGATTGGCATCTTGGACGGAATTGGCCACTGACAAACCCTTTTCAACGTCATTTTCCCGCCATATTACAAACAAATAAATATTTTCTAAAATTATAGATACACTATTTTTGCCTTACAAAAAATCTTTTTGCATTAAAAAAAGATGATTAGAAAAAATGACCGCCACAATTGGATGAGTGATGGCTACTTCGCACGAGCAAAACTTGAGATTTATTGTCATATGGATAACTCCGGAACTATTCTACCAATTTTGCTGAAATGTTCACTAACAGATTACAAACGTCCATGTTACAGAAGTGAGGAAGCTATACTGTCCACCCAACTTAGCAGACATTTTTTTAAATTAGGTATTACAAATAGAACTCCCGCTCAATCACTGCAAGAGATGAAACTGGGTGAACCGTGAACGGAAGGGCGGCCTCGGATGAATGAAGACGAAGGAACGGGGGAGAGAAGGACGGACGAAGGAGAAGAGCGAATGAGGGGGAGGAGGACCGAGAAAGAGCGAGGAAAACTTTCTATTGTTCTTCTTGGGTATCTGGATCACGAGGGAGCAGGAGGGCAAAGGGGAGCAGGAGCTCCGTTGACGGGAGCCGCCGAGCCGCCCGCTCCGCCCGGTTCGCCCCGCACCTTGTATCAGTAGTAGTCGGGTCATGAGATCGAAGTTCAGCCTTTTGAATCATTGCACTCCACCTCGCATCAATTTATTAACCACCTATTAGAGGAGGCGAGTTTTGGAACAAAATGGGGACTAAAGGAAGTGATCGACATGATCAACTGATCCAAAGAGCTCTATCGAGGAGTTTTCAAGTACTTGCTATAAAGTGATCGAAAAGTCACATCTGAACGTCTGAACCCGTTCCGTCATAGGTGAAAATTCCGTTCGTTGATCACAGGTGGGCAAAAAGTGCAAAGTTCCATTCATGCAGCATGAGTTGGTGAGCGAATTTTCAAAGAATAATTTTAACGACTTGGTGGGTGATTCTTATAGGAAAGTTCACGCTGATTCCGAATATACCATACGTTCGAATGTTTAGGATGGTACCTATCTCACACCAAAAACCTCAAAAAACACGTTTTGTTTTTTTAGCGATTTTTGAAACTAAATGTTCAAAATTTGACCCCTTGGAGTACTCCAAAAAAAATGAATTCATCCTTACTCTTGATATTATTGACACTTTAAAATTTTTTTGGATTTTTTATCTCGATCCCACGAGCAGATATCATCTGGAATGACACATATATAAACATATAAATATATATATATACATAGGTATTAAAAAGTGTTACTTTTCAGGAATCGTTTTAAAATGGTCTGAAACGGATTTCCATGAAGAAAATTTTCGAAAATTTACATTACAAAAATTTTGAAGCCATTGCAATAGCTTCACTTTCTTCGAAAATTCGCTAAAAATATGGGATGAAACTAAGAGGTAGATAGGTACCTAATATTTTATTGTAAAAAAAATTATATTTTATATTTAGGTATAATGAGTGATGTATAAGTACTTCTCTAGTCAAACCTTGTCACTGACTAACGTTACTAATTATTAATTAATTAATTAAAATAAACTAATAAATATATTATAAATTAAAATAAACCCATTAATCATTTACTATTCAACGTTACTAACGCTAACGAGCCAAGCGCGAGCTTCCGGTACTCCGGTTTAACCAGACTGAGTTTTGATCGGAAAATTGGCACGTGGAGGTTTTTGAGAGCGCCGAACCTGAATTCGAGGTCAAAAACACGTATTTCCGACTCATTTACTAGGTATTACACGTATTTCCCATTCGTTACAGTTGAACTATTTAGAACGGAATGACAACAAAAACCACGAAGTATCTACAATAAATTAATACCTACCCATCGCAATAATTCAAAACATGATTCGAACTGAATCCCCGACTTCGCTATCTTGGCTTCGTCTACTAGAACTGGACACAGGATGTAGTATGAGACCAGTCACTCACCTCAAACTCAGCGTCATGATCTTGTTACAGACGAACGAGAGATGAAGAATAAAAACGGTGGAAACAGAGAAGAGTTGAATATTATAGCAAGCTCTATTGCGATTAAAACATTTGTAGATCAGAAAAATAATGTATTCTTCTCCTGATACCGATTGATGCTAATTTGATTCGAAATCAGAGCAAATTGTGACAACAATTGACTATTTTTTTCTATTCTTATCATAAGAGCAGAAGCGAGGATGAACCTTTGTCCAAACTGAAGTTGCCCAAACTAAGTTTTCCTTATTACTCTGCGGCAGAAAACCATAAGTTACGTAATCAGTCTGATGTGGATGGAAGACACGGTCGACTACGTGATTATTTTTTTGCAGGTAGTTAGTCGGGAATCAGCCAGAAAACTATCTTTTTTAAAGGAACCTTCAATAAAGAATGGTTTAAAGTGAGTTTTCTAGCTGAATCCCGACTAATCAGTCCGTTTCTTCTTTTAATGGACGTACAGATTTTTCACCCTGATTATTATTTTCAAGAATGCTCAAGGTAACTTTTCAAGGGTGCTGAATCCGAATTTGAAGTCCAAAATGCAAAATTCCGACACACCGAAATACCCTGTTCTCATTTCCTGTTCTCGCCGTAAATAAACTTATCATCGCCCACATAAATAAAATTGTATGCTTCGTTGGCATGATAGACTCGAATGGGATGGGAAGATTCTACGGGGTGAGAGGTGAGAGGGGTTCACTCGCTGTGGCACATAAGAAACCCCACTGATTCATCTTTAAACGATCTCGTTCTTCCCTCTCAACGAGAGGACGACACTGACTCTGCAAGAATATCGTTATCCGGATCGTCATCCGTCGCCCCGTTATCTCACAGAGTGGAATTTCTTATTAGCGCTCGGTGGCTGGATAACGCGGCATCCGTTGTCTTGTAATGGTAATTGTCTCGCGTTTGTCTCGTCATCTTTAACAGCGATAAGAATCACAATCTCTTAAGAGCTGAGGCGCTCATCGTTCTTGCGACTTGAACGACTCACAAGATGGGCAATGGTACCTACTGGCAGAGTTACGAATATCTATTATACCTATAATATAGTATTCTCCAATTAAATAAAACCTTTTTCCAAATGAATTAAACCTTTTTTCAAATGAATTAAACCTTTTCCCAATTGAATCACAGCATTATTTGCAAGTTTGACAAACGCGAAGTTAGCTTCGTAAATAAGCTAACAAAATTTATGTCGTAGGTATACGGTGTAATCCAGGAGAGTGACGAATTATAGCTTTTTCCAATTTAATTTAACATTTTCCCAATTTAACCCAACATTTTTGTCCAATTAAATTCAACAATATTGCAACCATATTCAACATTTATACAATCAATTTGATAGGAAAAGCGTTGAATTCAAATAAATTCAATAAATTCAATTAAAGTGGTAAATTTGATTGGAAAAATCTAGAATTTTATTGGGAAACTATTGAATTTGATGAGGGGCGAATGTCGAATTTGATGGGAAAACTATATTTCGTCGAGTTTGGCCTCCCTCACTCCTCAGGGTTGCGCAAAGAATAAGGTTTAATTAAATTGGAAAAAGGTTTAATTTATTTTGAAAAATTTTTAATTCAATTGGAAGAAGGTTTAATTTTATTAAGAAAAGGTTCAAGTCACAGACACCATTTACCTACTACTACCGACTTAGTCAACGGACAACAACTTCATTGAACTTTCCTTTGAATTTTGGTTTGTTTTCTCTGTAAAGTAGGTATGCTAATTTTTCGTGTGCACAATTTGAAAAATCTTTTCTAATACAAAGTTTGTCAGCAAACTTACAAATAAACAAAGGTTTAATTCAATAGGAAAAAGGTTCAGTTTTATTGGAAAACGGTTTAATTGAAAGTAAAGAAGGTTTAATTAAATTGTAAAAAGCTTCAATTAACCCTTTGGGCCGTGAACTCTAGTACCAACGGACCAATTTTTCGAACATTTCGAATCGTTGTAGGTTTGTAGCTCTATTTCACCACAATAGTGTGTGAAATATTAGAGAGTTCCTAAGAGATCCCACGAGCGATACGAAGAATCTAATTTTCGTTTCGTATTGGCTCGGACGAGCAAAGTGGAAGCGAACCTAGTCAAACTTTGTATCCCAATATTCTTCCGTATCGTGAAATTAGTGTCGTATCGTAAAGTGACAGTTTTCATCATGCACGAATACTTGAATTCATTCAATCTCGGTTTATTGTCTGCCGAAGACCTTAACACTGTTTTGCAAGTGTATGCCGAGCATCAGCATGAATGAAATGTGCCTCGTTATTGCTGTGGAAGGTAATTCTGCGATACGAAGCCACTATTATAATACGAACTTTCCGTATTATTTGAAGTGTCGTATCTTTACGAACTTTACGGAGGTTCTGTAAGAAATAATACGACGTCGTATCTCGATACAAAATTTACTGGTTGCGCATGCGCAGATGCTGCTGCGATACGATACGACAGTCCACGGTGCGACACTTCGTATCTCGAAAAGCGCTCCTAGGAAATCTCTTAGCTTCCGTTAGCAACGCTGTACCCCAAGAAATCGCAGAAGTAGCTGTTTGGTTGTACTGAAGCTGAACCGAGGAACGCTAACGCCAACGAACACGAGCCAAGATTTAAATCCTTGAGTTTTTACTGGTCAGCGGGTTATAATATATACACACTAAGGTTGATAACTATCCAAGTACCTATCCATAATACAAACATAGCATACACTTACCTACTCGAAACTAAGTTATTTTTGTTTAAAATGAGCAAGTACGGGGTTTCTTACCTACGAGTGTTTACTGGTACAGCAGATGTACCAAGAAACGTGAAGGTAAAAAACGTTTTGATCTTATAGCTGAAAAACCACAAGTTCTATTATGTTCGCGGGTACCGTTCAACTTAGTGCACTTCCTTCTTCAATAAATTTGCCGTAGATATATTAAATGTATGGTACCTCCATCTCCAAGCTGAAAATAGTGAAAATCTATTATGGTACTACATGGTTGTGAACCTAGCAACACGAGGATAGAAAACGGGACCGGGTGTTGGAACATACGTTGTACCAACTCATTTTTTGGAGATTCAAATATAATTTATCCAAAAAATGAATCAAACATTGTTATTAGGGTCACAAAGACCCATTGCACACAAATAGAATATCACGAGCTTGCCTAGAATGTCCTCAAAAATGCCTAAATCTCGACTATCAAAGAGTTTACAGGAACTATTACTATGAATTTACTTACTATCTGGGACTAATCAGTTGAAAAAAGGGATAACCTCCCGTCCCCCTCCCCTCCCCAAAACCATTTTGTTAGCATTGACGCATTGAGAAGTTTCTCAAACTTATTTTCTCCGTGAATAAATTAATCAATTTCACACATTTTCTTTCTGTTATTCGATTCTTATGCACCGTCAAAACTATAGACATTTAAAATTCCAAATTTTAACTTTATTTTGATTTGCCCTCGGGATTTGAAAAAGAGGAAGAATCACGGGAACATAAATAAAATAGCTTATTCACTGGAAGATGTTTTGTTAATCCAACTCCGTTATGAAAGTGTGGGTATTGTGTACTTGCAGTTTTTGGTAGCTGTTGTTTTTTGGTAGGTAGGTTTTTGTTAAGTACGAGTATAACGTTGGTGATCAATCGACGCAGAATTTGAATATTATAGGTACAATAATTGTATGGGAAAAAACAACTATTTATCGAAAACTGAAAGAAACACAAAAATTTGATTCGAACAAATCCATTTTGGATCTGAATAATTGATATAAATGGAATCTAAATTAATTTAAAAAAATATTAAACACACCACCATTAAGAACTCGAACTCCAGGATTTAATCGGTCATTCGCCGTCGAGTGGGAACAAAAATACGGCACTCGACACGTAGGCCACGATTTCGAGTGCTCTTCAAACGTACACGTTTATAGCCGTTCGTATCTTTGAAAAATCGTGTAACACTTGAACCAAATCAACATCTTATTGTAGTCCTTGATCCTTAAATATCAATCACAACTGGTTACCGAATTTCTGCGAAACGCTTGAAGTCTAGTAGGCAAAGAAATTAATATTATATAAATTGGGAATGGAAATTTTGGTCAACGAGAACGTTTAAAAGACAAACCAATAAGATTCATCCAACTAAATGGTGTGATTTTGGGTTTCAGATTGACTAGTGTTAGTTGAGCCCTAATTTTCAACCTTTTTCAGAAATGAAAAAAGGTTTCTCCCACGATTGAACCATATATTATGCTTGCATTTCACGTTTTAGGTCCTTCTGAATAACATTTTTTGGTTCCGTATTACCAAAATTCTATTCTTTGTGAACCAAGAAATCCAAATTTACCAAAATTTACAGGGGACTACTCAGAGGTCAAGCCCCCGCTTAAAAGCAATAGCACCTAGCACAAGACGATTTTTACTATTTATGCCAGCTTAAATTTTGATTTTTTACACATTTAAAATGCAAGTACCTGAAACAATGTTCAACAAATCTGCGAAGTTAATTATTGGGATTTATCATTAATTTTTCATGTTTTATTTTCTGAAAGGTAATGGCTTAAAAGAAACAATATTGAAGTCGTAAGGCAAAAATAGTGTAGGTATCTGTAATTTTAGAAAGTTTATTGAACTTTTCATACGGCGGGAAAGTGACGTTGAAAAGGGTGTCGTCTGTCATTGGCCAAACCCCGTCCAAAATGCCAACCAAACAAAACGAAAAACAACAACTCTCCAAAAACGACATTGAGCTCCTGATTAGTGAGAATCAAATGAACTTAATCAAATAATTATTTGGATTAATTAATTATTAAATATTATTAATCCATTATTTAAATCAATTCGTTTCTCACGGCTGCTGATGCAATCTCGGCACATTATTTTTCGGTTGTTCTTTTAGTGTGACGTAGGAAAGGGTTTCTCAAGGGCCCTCAGAATGCCGCCTATTATTCTGACAGCTGAGATTTTATTACAAGTTTTCTCCACATCAGAACGATTAACAATTTTTTTCTTTGTATTAAAAGTGTTATTTTTTAAAATACTACCGAGAGAATGGTGTTTACGGGGTTCATGTCTGAGCTGCTTGGAGAGAAATTTTAAAACTAAAATTTGATGATTTCAAGAAGGTACATGGTTGCGACGTAAAGGAATAAACCAGGGACTGAATAAATGTTATATCAAAATATTGGGAAACGGGGAGCGACAGATACGAGACGAGCGCCTGTAGTGAACTGGTGTATTACTGATTATCAAACAGTTACGTTGATTAGAGTTGGACCGAGAAAGTAACAAGGATTGAGATGGCCGCTTGAGGCGCTAGCTATAACACAGGGACGTTGCTGAAAACCACCTGAAATTCTCTCATTCTGGTCGTACACGGAAGAAACTGCTTTGCCCGGTCATTGCGTGTAATTGTGGAATAAAAGGCAGCAGTACCTACCTATTTGTTGAATTTGTCGGGATTCAGCCAATAGGGGAAAAAGCACTTCAAACTGATATATTATCATCACTTTAGTCCTTGGGTACGACGTTTCGGATAACACCTTCGATCAATCTTCTTGTTGTTATTCTTCAAAATAACATAGACGAAGACTAAAATCCATGAATAAAACTTAAAAAAAACCAAATTCCCCAAATACTGTAATATCAGATATTAAAAGTCAATGGAAAAAGTAAACAGAAGTAATTATATGTACCTGTGCATCAGAAGAAAAACAGCAGCAAACACTGGCAAGAAATCAAATCAAAACGGAAAAATCCAGAAAACGTAGGTACCTGATTTTCTTTTCTGGACACGTCCTTCCTTTTTTGGTTGATTTTTTCTCAGTGTTTGACACCTGCTGCTGTTTTTGTGCTGATTTACAGGTACATAATTACTTACTTCTGTTTACTTCTAGCGAACTTTCGAAGAAAATGAAAGCTATTGCAATGGGTTCCAAATTTTTGTAATGCAAATTTTTGAAAATTTTCTTCATGTAAATCCGTTTCAGACCATCCTAAAACAATTCCTGAAAATTAAAACTTTTATACGTATATATATATATATTTATATATTAATGTTTATATATGTGTCATTCCAGACGATATCTACCCGAGGGATCGAGATTAAAAAAATCCAACAAAATTTTAAAATGTCAATAATATCAAAAGTAAGGATGAGTTCGTTGGCCAGAGTTCTTGGAGTACTCCAAGGGATCAAATTTTGAAAATTTAGTTTCAAAAATCACTAAAAAACGTGTTTTTGAGGTTTTTGGTGTGGGATACCATCCTAAACATAGGAACATATATGGTATATTCGGAGTCAGCGTGAAATTTCCTATAAGAATCACCCACCAAATCGGTTAAAATTATTCTTTGAAAATGCATGCTGCATGAATGGTACTTTTTCTGTTGACTTGTAGAATCTGATATTACATTTGGGGATTGTGGGGGGTTTTCTAGTTTTATTCATAGATTTTAGTCATTGTCTGTGTTATTTGTTCAGGTTACTTGAAGATAGGTAGAAGGTTTGACCCGAAAAGTCGTACCTAAGGAATAAAGTGATGATAGCAGTTTGAAGTGTTTTTCCCCTTTTGGGCTGACTCTCGATAAATTCAACAGGCAAATAACTATGCAGCCGACTATCTCTACCTTGTGTAGTACCTACCTAGTTGATGGAATCACTGGCATACATTTTCTAAACGGACGATGTGAGGGTAGATGTGAAACGAAAGTGGGAGCTAATAAGTGACAAGCAGCCGCGAACTGCCGAGGAAACCGTTCGCACGCCATAATGAGAATATCGTCGACTGCAAAAGGCCTTCTTGAGGCCAGATAAGATTCTCACGGCTCTTAGTCTGCTCAGAAAAAAGAAATTCCTTAACCGGCCGCTTGCCAAGTGGACAAAATGTAATATTAATACGCAACGGGAAAAATAGATGGTCTCGCCAAAGAAGGTTTGCGGTGGAAGAAAAATTGATTACCTACGTCGAAGTGAGAAATGTAGCTATACGTTCCTACCTACTTCAGGGTTCAGGGTTCAATACCATGAAGTGTCAGGGTTGAGAGCAACTAAGGGGGCTTAAGAACCTGAAGACTCAAATTTGAGAAAAAGATGTTTTTTATAAGATAGTTTAGGGGATGAACACATATGAATGATTTCTATGACTTGACAGTTAGTTGGGTTTAGGTGACTTTGATGTACTCATAAATAATACTAAGGGAGGGATTTATAGACTGTCCTCGAGTTTCAAGGAGACCTTGAGATGGTCTTCGAGGATTCCTCCGTATTCCAAATTTCGAGGAGACCATCTCAAGGTCTCCTTGAAACTCGAGGACCGTCTTTAAATCCCGCCCTTAGGATTCCTCAGCCTAATTCGTATTCCTCATTTCGAGGAGACCATATCAAGGTTCCTTGAAACTCGAGGACCGTATATAAATCACGCCCTAAGTATTAATAACTACTTTATTTTCAGGTCAATATTACGAATAGGTCTCGATTGGCCTTCTGAGATTGTAATACAAAAACAATCACTTAAAATAAGCAACGACGGCTCTTGAACTAAAAATATTATTATGTTTAAAACAGTTTAGTTTAGCGAAGTTTAATTTTTAAATAGGCTAATGAGTCATGACATACCTCGTACACGGTGTATCAGCATTACTTCCATTTATTTAAGTGCATTCCTTCTTTGTGTATGAGTATCACTTCCTTGTATAGAAGGGTAATACTTGCTTCTTGGTGTATTAGTTTTAGATCCACGTATATAGGTGTATTTCTTCTTTGTGGATGAGTATCACTAAAATTTATGTAGGTGCAATACATCTTGATGTATTAGTATTAGTTCCATGTATGTAGGTGTATCACTTCTGGATGAATCTGATGTATTCAAGAGGATGCTTACAGATCAATCCATGTTCCCATTGTATCCATGGTGTTTCCACTTAATGGTTGTTTACTTCACTTTAATATTACTCGTTATACCAGCGAAAAAGCCATGTCAAACCTCATACATTGAAACTTTACTTCTTGGTGTATGAGTATTACGTCCACGCATGAAAATGTATTACTTCTTTGTGGGTGAGTATCACTTCCTTGTATGTTAGTATGTTGGTGTATTACTTCTGGATGTATCTGATGTATTCATGATGATGCAAAGAACAATCCATGTTCCCATTGTATACAGGGTGTTTCCCTGTTATCACGGCAAAATGTCTCGCGTTTAGTTCCAAAAGCTGCCACCACGTCGCGCTTCAAAATGGACGAAAATTAATTTCCGTTTCTCACTGGAACGGGTGGACCGATTTTCATTCTGCAAAGCTTTCTGTGAATGGTATTACCAAACGTAGGTTTGTACATTCAGTTTCGATTTTTTTTTAAATTTTCTTCCATGGTGTGCAAATATTTTTTGCTCAAATTTGAACATTTTTTGAAATGTCAGGTATCCATGACATAGAGGTTTGCTAGCAGAATCCAAATCAATTCCCAGATTCAAAATTGGATTAATAGATCGATCGGCCTATTCGAAATACGAATCACAATAGATCTATATTAGCAGGTAGAAGGCCATGGTTGTTTACTTTACTTGAATATTACTTGTTATACCAGCTAATGAGTCATCCAAACCTCGTACTTTGCAACATATTTTCTTGGTGTATTAGTTTTACTTCAATGCATGTCATGGAAACCGTCAGTCATGCCAAACCTCGTAGATACTTTAAAACATTACTTCTTGGTGTATTAGTATTACTTCCATGTCTGTAAGTGTAGGTACCTATTACTTTTGGGTGAATGAGTATTAATTGATTCTTGATTATGCTTATTAAACATGCATACCTACATAAAGAACAAGACCATATTACATAGTACATACTGGTTTATATTTTATATACTTGTATCTCTCCACAGCCGAGGTGTTTATTTTTGTGGCCGTCTGTCAATCAGCTGAGAGCACTCGTGACGTGAGCATGTGCGTGTTGCGGACCTAACGAACCCTCATATCAGACAACCCCCGTCATACCAGACCTCCGTCGTTAAAACCTCACACGACCGCCTCCACGCACGCACGAAGCCCGGTAGCTTCCTCTGAATAGCTTCCAAATCCGTATTAATAGCCCAGCGATGAATCTGCTAAAACGAGCAGGAATCTCCCTTCACCGGGGATATTAGAAGCTATTAGCTTTTGCAGATAAGACCCGAGATAGAGGAAGAGGTTTGTGGAGGGTCGACCGAGACTGAAAATGTAACCGATGATCCCCCCCCCCCCCCCCCCCCCCTCATTCGTGCTCTTCTACAACTCTCACCACACACTATGAGAGCTCGTTCGTGACTTCCAGCTGGGCCAGATGGATAACCTTATTTGTCGTACTAACGAGATCTCTCAGATCTCCTCCCCCTCCTTCCAAGCCTTCTCCAGTCATCTTCTCCTGCCTAGTTCTGAAAGTCCGCGTAACCTTTTACGGGACGAAATTCATACAAACTAGTACCAACAGTTTGTTCCAACTAAAAAGTTCAGATCGAATCAATGTGGCATTTCCCAGTAAATTTAAGTGCTTTCTCAAAGAATTTTGTTGAGTGTGTTATTTTTCTCATGAATTTTGATTTCTAAATCAAATTTAGTTGTTTCCCCTGTCAATATTACTTGGAGTTTCAACAACCAAATTCTTGTTTTCAGAATCAAATTTAGCTTTTTCCCTATCAAATTCAAGGCGGGTTCTCGGGGTTCTAGCCGAAGCGCTGCTAAATACCTTGAATTTGATTGTGAAAAAAATATATTTGTTTGGAAAAAACACTAAATATAATTTTGCATGATTTAATAAGCAAATTTCCAATTTTTCTTGCATTTTCATGAATTTTGCTTTCTCAATCAAATTTAGTGGGTACTTGTGCTTATATGAATTTTGCTTTCTCAATCAAATTTAGTGGGTACTTGTGCTTATATGAATTTTGCTTTCTCAATCAAATTTAGTACTTGTGCTCATATGAATTTGGCTCTACATCAAATTTAGTTTTTTCCCCTGTCAAAATTACTTGGTGTTTTAACAACCAAATTCGTTTTTCCCAATCAAATTCAAGGTAGGTTCTGCCCCAAGGGCTACTAAATACCTTGAATTTGATTGTGAAAAAACTATATTTGTTTGAAAAAAAAAAAAACAAATTTGGTTGAAAAACACTAAATTTAATTTGACATGATTTAATAAGCGAATTTCCAATTTTTGAACTATATATTTATCTTTTATGATCCATGGGTTATAGGGAGTTTGGTGCTGATTCCGAATAAACCATAAGTTACTATGTGTGAGATGATATTATACTTCACCAAAAAAATCTGTATTATTGAGAGATTTTTTACCCTCAATTATCAAAATTTAACCCCTGAGAGTACCTACTACATAACAAAAATTATGGCCAACGAACTCATCCCTTTTTTAGTTATTATTGGCACTTGAAATTGTTTTGATTTATTAACATCCCTAGGGTCAGATAAGTAGGTATCTAAAAATTCGTTGAAAACTACATTTGGTTGGGAAATAATCAAATTTGAGTGAGGAACATTAGTTTGGGGAAAAACTAAATTGGGTTGGGAAGAAATCAAATTTGACTGGCAAACAACTAAACTTGATTGAGATAAAACTTAATTTTGAATTTGAACTGAACTTTTTAGTGGGAGAAACCTGAGGTTTCAGAAGGTTTCCATGTACTTAACTCAACTCTCCTCCTCCCCAGGGTTGAGAACATTCATGAGTTGTTGTTTTAGTTTTTATCAGTTGGTGAACTTGACCACAAACCCGTTGGAACAGAGTTGAATATTTTCCACAAAAGCGTGCGCAGAAAGTGTGTGTGTGTTGGAACAAACATACACTTGGTTGGAACTACCTAGAAATACAGAGGAAAATTATACACTACTGTAGTAGGTACTACAACGTATGTCTGGGGAACCATTTAAATACACATTGTGTGTTCCGATTCCTTTACCATCGTATATGGACAAAACGAGATTGCTGAGCATCCAACACGCTCGATAATGTTTGACCGAGAAGTAGTCTCCAGTTCTAACAAGTAACAATTGAACGTGACCACTTTCTTGCCGATAAAAAATGAGCTTCAAACCGCTCTCCGCGATCTCCACACACAAAAAAACCTTTCGAAGCATCCCAAGTGGTGTACCTTCAGCCCTTTAGAGGTAATTGCTTGACTAAAGACCGGTAGTGCGAGCATCAAACGATTTCTTCTATATGGCATCGGTGTAACGACGTGGGAGTGCGTCCTGTCCCTCTAAATGCTTCTCCCGTGTGTTCTCTAAATGTCTTCACGCTCCGCGCCAACTCACGTTTCGCTATGAGGAAATCGTGATGCCGATAGATCCCAGATCCCTTCTGAACCCTCACAAGACCGTTTCCAAGACGAAAGAACTCGAAGAAAAATCTCCCTTCTTCCATACTAAACGACGAGTCCCAACTCATTAAAATATCCCCGCGTCCATTCGTTTTTCTCCGTTCCCCAACCTCCATTTGGCGTCAATTAAAGGGAGTTTTTATTGGGGTACGACCAACTAGCGTTTCTCGTTCTTGTTTTTAACTATTACATTACTTGATAGCTCCTTTTAACACTTGTAGCTGTTGAAAAAGCTCAGTTTTTCCTTTGAGGAGGTTTTCCTTAAGTAGAAATTCTACCCTCTCATTAGTAACTTAGAGCGTTACCGGTCGTTAGAAGGATTCTTACGTTGGTTTCTTTACACTCATTACGTTCGAATTTTTTCTTGGCGATGGGTTGTCGTTGATTCTCGGAGGTATCAGATACTTTAGAGTAAGGATCTTCCTCTATTATAGCGGTCGGGGTTGTTTATGGTAAATTGTAGTTACACCCGTCGGAGCCTGAAAAACGTTCTTCATGCTCTGCAATAACTTAATCCAAGGTTGCAAATAACTTAATCATTGATGACCAAGAGATTCATATCATGCACGGTCTGGCAGAAGATAAGGTTCGCGGTATTCACGCTTGGCATATAGTTATCGTGAACAAACATGAATGAAATTGGGTATGTAGGTTAGTCATCTCCAAGGGGTCAGAAGTAGGGAATGCCATTTTTTGAAATCACCCTGTAAGTACGCAGCTACGCAATAACGCGAAACATAGAATAGTTTCCGATTCTTAGAATCGAATGAGACCATCCGAACCACTGCACGACCAACCGTTCGAGCATAGTGAGGGGGAAGTAACGAGTTACAAAGCCTAAGAATCTACCACTTTTGACGATTTTCCAAAATTTTCCGTTTTTCATGTTCATGACTAGGTAAAAGGGTCAAGAAAAAAAGTCCAAAAAAGGGCCAAGAAAAAAGTTCCATTCATGCAGCATGAATTGATGAGCGAATTTTAAACAAATAATTTTAACCGATTTGGTGGGTGATTCTTATAGGAAATTTCACGCTGATTCCGAATGTACCATATAATTATGTTCTTATGTCTTCTTATGTTTAGATGGTTATTCACACCAAGAACCTCAAAAAACACGTTTTTAGCCATTTTTAACTCTACATTTTCAAAATTTGACCTCTTGGAGTACTCCAAAAATTCAGGCAAAAGAACTCATCTTCACTTTTGATATTATTGACATTTTAAATTTTTTGGGATTTCGTATATTTACCTCGGTCAGATATCGTCTGGAGTGACATGTTTATACGAAAAAGTGATAAATTTCAGGAATCGTTTGAAAGGCTTGAAACGGATTTCCATGAAGAAAATTTTCAAACATTTGCATTACCTACTAAAATGTTAAAGCCATTGCAATAGCATCATTTTTTCTCGAAAATTCGCTAAAACGTTTAAAACCACCAAAAATCATGGCTACTGTTTTGGTGAGCTGGCGTTGGTCTCATTAAACGCAGAATTCTTCATTCTTCAACTTTCAATTGTACTAAAACAATGATGGGCAGTTGCAATGGTCAAAAACGAGCTTTTTCTAGGTTTTTTAAAGTTTACAGTGCTAATTGGCTATTCTAGGTATAGGGACATGGGGTATATTTGAGATCAGCGCAAAATGTACTATAATAATCGTTCATAACATCGTCATGTTTAGAAAAAATCCAGTTCGCCCCACTGTGCGGTTGTGTACACACCGAACGAAAACCTGAAAAGGTAAGTAGAAGAGACTTTTACTGTATTAAATCAACACAGTCCTACAACTCGTAACTAATGTAAGTGGATTGATAGAAGAAGAACTACCGTCCGACCAACTAGTGTGGAAAGCGGAAATCACTCCCCTCCGTCAGCACAACAAACGGGAGGCCTCAACCCCCTGATTAATGAGCTCCTATAAATCTCAGGGGAGACGAGACGATCGCTTCTGGTTCTGACGAGCACCGCAGGCCAGCAGGAAGACCCAATGAAGATGAATGTGCTGCCCTCTGCTTACCATAATTGAGTTTTCACGCAATTAAAATGGCCCTCGCGCACGTGAACGGGTAATTGGTCAATTAGTGAATGGGCACTGCGATGCAAGATGCAACTGCATTTTCAACTGGGGCGTTCCATTCAGGAGTCTGAAACCCAATTGATTGTTTCCTTTCACGGGTTACCAATACAATCAAGATAGACATGAATATTGAAGAATCCAACCCATCGACAGTGCCTTTAACGAAGACATCCTCGATATTATCGAGGAAGTCCAGCTTGATGACACCTTAGCGTTGATCACTCGAACACGGGAAAGCTTGTAAATTAGATTTCCTAAATGAAAGGTCGGAAAATCGGAGTTTTTCCTATGTTTATCAACGCCTAATAATAATTTAATTACTTCGCCTTTACCTCAAATTCATTTTGTTGTGATTTGCTTTTATCTTATTATGCTTGCTTGTAACATTACACGATGAAATACTATTACCTACCTCGAAAAGTCAGGTGGAGACGGGTAACATACATGGGTGAATGGAGATCTTTCTTGTTAGGAACAGACAGGTAATAAAGCAAAGGAAGAATTGAACATGTGTTAATTGGCGCACCACTGCTTCATATCTCGAGGAGAACGCCTAAGGGACAGGTAGCTGTTAATATAATACGAAACATTAAAAACCGCCGCATTTTTTAAACGTAAGAGAAACGAAAGAAGAATATTTCCCTAATTCACAAGGCAGTGCTGGAGAGAAGATGGAAATGTGGAAGACGTGAAACGGCGAGCCTGTAGGTAGAAGCACTTTTATATCTGGGAAAGTAATTAAGGAATTATCTCCGAGTCCTCCCTTGTTTTTCTGAACCCCCCCCGTTAGAGCGCGCGCGCGAGCCGCACAAAAACTCTTCAAGTTGGCTTTTATCCTTTATTTTCCACCTCTTCCTCCACCCCCCTCCCCCCTCCTTTTCAGTAGAAAACTCTTTAGGGAGATAAATCAACTTGCGGACTGTAGAGAATTAGAGGAGAGGGGGTTAAAAAGAAGGTAGTAGAGAAGGAAAGAGGTGGAGGATCTTTAAAGGATGGTAATTAGTGAAAACAAGGTGAAGCCTGAAAGTGATTACTCCCGTCCTCCTTCCAAAGCCAAACCGCTCGGGGGACTATTTTCAACTTAACTTTCTCGGTTGGTGCCTTCTCTGTTTATTGTAGAATATGTATTCAGTTTTAAAGCATCGTGGTTTTATTCATCAACGAAATCGTCGTGGTTTTGTTCAATATTCACTTGCTTCTTGGTAGGGCGTACGGCGTAGGGTGTTTTGTGGTTTGAGGTAGCCTCATGCTTTGAAGTCGTTAACTATAACCAAGTTTTCAGAAAAAACACCGTATTTAGGTACATACTCTAAAGATGAACCGGCTCAAGACAGTCGAGATTTGGTGCTATCGACACACAATGGGGCCCAAAATGTTTTTTTTTCTGCCAAAAACAATGTTCTTTATGAATTCTATTCTCAAGGGAAATTTTAAGCTGTTACCGAATATACGTCCCAAGTTCCTATACCTACGAGTATAATTTGAACTATTTGAAATGAAAATTTCAATGATAAAACATTTTCAATAGGTAATGAAATTTTCAATACATTTTTTTAAATTGCAGATACACTATTTTCGCACTACGACTTCAATATTGTTTCTTTTGAACCACTACCTTTCAGAAAAAATGAAGTTAAAAAAATTGATGATCATTATACATTGCCATAAACTTACGTCTAGAAGAACCTCAAAATTTGGTTCACGGCCTTACCTGAAACAATAAATTACATAATTAGTATTTTTTTAAATAATTTGATAATGAATTGATAGGATCTTTCCGACTAAATAAGCATGATTTAATTTTTTATTTTTTAAAAGAAAAAAGTCTCCCGAATTGGGCCTCCTCACATAGGTTTCAACATGGCTTAACAAGTAGTACTGGTAGATGCCATTCCGGATCAAAGTTATGTACATCTCGGGATAACCTCAAAAATAGCTCATGGAATAATTCTGATAAAATGTTTATTTCCTCAGCCCACCTGAAGGGTAAAAAAAATAAGAAATTTCGATAGGTACGCAAAATACCGAATTAAACTCCTCTTCAAAGTGGGTCTGATAATTTGATGTTTGTTTGGATAAATGTTGCCCAAAATGTTTACGTTTTTGGATCCACAGTGACACAGTGACTCTTTTATGTTTTTGGAAACAATCAATTCGAAGCATTGTAGGGTAATAATGCAAAAAAATTTACACCTTTTTTAACAAGTGGTACAGGTAGATGACATTCCGGATCAAAATCACATCACGGAATAACCTCAAAAACAGCTCATGGAATATTCTGATGAAATTTCCATTTCCTCAGCCCACCGGAAGGGTAAAAAATAAAAAAAATCAATAGATAAGCAAAAGACCGAATTTCTTAAACTCCTCTTCAAAGTGGGTCTGATAATTTGATGATTTTCTTCTAATAATTTTATGTCTGAAAACCATAAAAATCTGTTCTAAGTGCGAAGCATACTGGAAACTATGTTTGAATATTCTCTAAATATAGGTACTGCTCGGTTGGTATTTTTTCATTAGATTTTCCTCGCTTTATTTATTTCCTGGTCAAAAGCCTGCCAAGCCGTAAAATATCCAGCGGGTGATTAGCAGCGCTCCGGTCTTTGGCGTAATGAGAGGGCGATAATGTGTGACACTGAAATGGATTTTATTGCCGCAATTAATACGAAGTTGATCATTAGCGGAATCATTAATTTCCCGAGCGATGGGAGAGATAAGTCGAACGAGTCTGCGCGGCTCATCCGCTGCCGTCTTTCGTCACGAAACGCAGTATTCGTTTTTCCTTCACGTTCAACGAAAATTATAACAATGGGTATAGATTGAGCTTCCGTAATTCAAATGTGATATAAATAATAATTATAATTTATTATTAATATTATTGTGAGTCTGCCGATGACCTTGGTGTGAAACGTTCAGACGTGGTGTAAGTTCTTTCTGTTAGTTTCTTCCCAATCAATTTTTAAACAAATTATAAAATAATAACATGATGTATACTATTGCATTGGCCAACCAGTCAAAAGCCCAACGTCCATCACCAAACTAGCAATGACTAGTTCTCTGGGCACACCAATTCGTCATCCACACCAACAACTGAAAACTCACTATTATTGGCAAATCATTCTATTTATGGTCGCACCATATACAACAACAAAAAAACCTACCTAAACAATGTTTTATCAATAGCGTTTTCATTACAGGTCAGTCTCAACGACGTAACCTTGGAAAAACCTAGCGAGAAAAGCCAGAATTATGTTATTCAACAAAAAAGGTATTTCGAGCGGAAAATTTACATAGCTAATATAATATTATATATCTTTAAAATGAACAAATTGCTGACGAGAAAGATGAATCCCAACGTCAAGGAAGAAAAATTCATAACCTCAATAAAAACAGAGCAGTTGAAAAAACAACGATCAACATTACAAACAAAATTTCAACCCGTGAAATTAATGGAAAAATAAATGAATGAATAAACCGCAACGAACAGAATGAATTAAAGAAATGCATTATTTTTGCTTCCTCAGAACCGAAGGTAGGAAATTATTGTACTCGAGCAAGAAATTAAAAGAATTTTTGTCCAACAATTTCAAAAATTCCACTTGCATTTTCCTTTTCAGAGCATTCTGAACAATTTTGGGTCCGTGTCTGTCTGTCTGCCTTTCGGTCTGTCTGTAGTAAATTTCTTGACCCAGGCAAAACTATATGGAGTTTTCGTCCGAATTTGATGAAATTTTCAGGGATTGTGCGGGTTAGCCCCAGACGGTCCCCTATTGATTTCATAGCCATCAGACCACTAGTAGTGTGTGCGCATGTGCTCGTGCACAAACGTGAATTTCCTGAAACTATGATTCCTTAGTTCCTAATAGACCAATCCCGCTCAAATTCGGAGTGTTGTTGAGGGCTAACTCCAAGACAATCACCTATGAATGTCACCAAAATTGGATGAGTTATGGCTACTGGGCATGCGCAAACTTCAAATTTATTGTCTTAGGCATAACTCCGGGACTAGTCTACTAATTTCGCTTGAATGAAAGCTAACTGATTCTATACGTTCATGTTACAAATGTGTGGAAGCTACACTGCCCACCCAACTTGGCAGGCGCTTTTTATGATAATGGAGTTCACCAGTAACCATAATACATAATTATAGCTGACAGTGACATCCAACAATGATGTATTGTGTCATCGAAGCCAGGGTCATCTTTAGGTCCACAGCAGGGGCTGATTATAGCTATATATAGGGGAAATTATAGCTGATGACATAAGGTCGGACATAATACATTATACTATTTGGACCTAAGACCAAAAGAGTAGATAGATAATCTAGAAACAGAAAAATATTTACTAATTAATGCAGTTTTGAAAATTCCACATCAACCAGGACATTACAAGGTTCCTCCAGTCTTCGAGGTAGTAATATACACATCGAAAGATGAAAATGACCACGTGATACAGGGTGGAAGAATATCCCTAGAATCATGCATCACATGTGTGGAGATTGAATACTTAGGTCCACAAAACAAGGCTTTTGACATTTTTTTGTGCAAATTTTACACGTAGGTACCTATTTGTTCACTGAAAAATTCGAGTGACAGGTAATTTTCCCATGAAATTTCAGGCACAATCTTAATCTTAAAAAAATTAGGTTATTTTAAAATGTATAATTTTGAATTTCAAAAAATAACATTTTAAATTAAAATGTTAGTGGGCCAAAATTTTATTCTTGGTGCTAAGCGGAGTTTCCTCTCTTGTAAATTAAGTAAAAAAGTGGGTGGTAAGTAATAGCTGGGACACCTTGTAGGGAGAATCGAGCTGAACCGTTTAGAAAATAGTGATTTGGTTTCAATGGCGTACTTCGAAATGTGTGTCGTTTCGAGTGACATTTCGGTGGATGTGCCCCCAAACTGGACTTCCAAACACGTGTTGTAGAGCAGGCAGGAACTTCTCTCCTTCTCCCATCAAGAAATCGTCGCTCAGAAAGTCGTAAAATACCGGGAAAGAAAGATCTTCGATCCACAAAGCTGTCGTCTCCTGCAGCCACCCGTTTTCTAAAATCAGTTCATCTCGCCACCCTCTCTCTCAGCAACCATTCCCAGTATATTATACCCCTTTTAATCCCCTTCAGCACTGTCCAGGTGTTGATCTACGGTGTCTCCCCACGGGGGATTACCTCAAAAACCCTCAACCCGCCCCCGCCCTTACAGACTTTCAAAACCATTATAACATCTATATTTACTCAAGACCTACCGGAGTGGCTGCTCTGGGACTACAACTGCCTTGACTAATCGGCCGGGGAGTTGAGGGCGATGGGCGCTAAATTATGCGGTAGCTCCACATAATTCAAGCATTCCCTTCCTAAACTAAACTTCTCGCTTCGGATAGGAGAGTTTCTCGAATTAGAGTAGAACGCCTCTTGAATATCACCGGGAAAATATTGAGCGGTCGTGCGGCGTCATGTTAAGAGTGATGCAAGGCAGCTATTAAGCTCCTGTATTATGGAGAGGAGAGCCAATTTAATTTTCTCGTATTGCAGCGACTGTTCAGATGATTTTTTCTGTGTAAGAAGTAACTTGGCATTGAAAACCCTCATTTAATGCTGAAGCTAGCGTACAATTCAAGAGTGAATTTACTAGGCAGGTGGAAGAGTGGCTACATTATACGAGTGTATACCGAGTGGCTATCGTAACTATGTCAGATGATTAGCTCATTCAATTCGTTCAATGGTAGCAATAAAGTGGCTTTCTTACTGGTGATGCGAATCTAGGAGGAAATCTATCATCATTGCTATGGAGAACTGGACATCAAGGTACACCCAGACTTGGGAGTTTTGCGACAGATGAAATGCTCAACGAAGACTATAGAAAATCTCGAAGGACATTATGTTATTAGTACAATGTGATTAGCTGGGGTCAATGACCTTAGGAACGGAAATAAAAAGGAATGATGATGAAATGGTTAAGATCTAGCGGCATTGCTACGATTTACCGTACATTCAACTGCAATACACCATTGCTGGGATCTCTCACCACTGCGGACCAAACCATGAGTCGGGAATTCGCATTTTTTTACCTCAAATTCGAGTTCAGCCCTCTCAAAAACCCCTACGTGCTAATTTTTACCCCAAAACTCCATTCGGCTATGCCAGGAAATAACTTGAAAGAAGCAGGAGAAGAGTCAGCAGAAAAGAAGAAGAAAGTCAGCAGGGAAGGGGATCGGTGATGTCATTACTATTCATTTTAAGACGCCGCTCATATCATACCCCTCATGTTGAACCTTTTTGGAAAGCTCTCACTGAGGTCTACATATAATTTGGAAAAGTAAAAAATAACTATGCGCGCTTTGCTCGTATATTGCATACACCACATTAAATACTGAATGAAGGTTTTAGGGATTTACAAAACTACTGCATCAGGACTGTATCAAGGATCTACCAAAATTGCATTCAAAATTCTGGAACGCCATCGAAGTATGGAGTGTCCGATGAGATATAAACATGAAGAGCTGTAAGACAAACATTATAACAAGGCATCACATAACCTACTGGATGACTGGGATGTATAACTACTACATTTGGACTATTTCAAGGATCTACCATAATAATTGCATTCCACACTCTAGAATAACATAGAAGTTTGGAGTCTCAGGTGAGATAGAAACATTAAGAGCTGTAAGACAAACATTATAACAAGGCTGACGACAAGGGTTGGTATCACAGTTCTTGTTGTACAGCTAAGATTCACCGTGCACTCAACTGCAATACACCACTACTGGGATCTTCGACCTTCCATCCGGACCATCATAATATCGTATTGCTTGCTGGGATGTACGACTAATCCATCAGGATCTACCATAATTGCATTCCACACTCTGGAATAACACTGAAGTTTGGAGTCTCAGGTGAGATAGAAAGAGCTGTAAGAATAGAAAGAGATAGAAGAGCTGTAAGACAAACATAATAACAAGGCTGACAACAGGATTGGTATCACAGTTCTTGCAGTATAGCTAGGATTCACCGTGCACTCAACTGCAATACACCATTACTGGGATCTTCCACCTTCCATTCGGGGCGTCATAATCTCCTATTTCTTGCCTACTGAACGACCTACGGAATGACTGCGATGTACAACTACTGCATCAGGACTATTTCAAGGATCTACCATAATTGCATTCCACACTCTGGAATAACACCGAAGTTTGGAGTGTCAGGTGAGATAGAAACATGAAGAGCAGTAAGACAAACATTATAACAAGGCTGACGACAAGGGTTGGTATCACAGTTCTTGCTGTACCAGTAGGATTTACCGTGCATTCAACTGCAATACACCATTGCTGCGATCTTCGATCTTCCATCCGGGCCATGATATCGTATTGCTTGCACCACATAACCTACTGAAAGACTGGGATGTACAACTGTATCATCAGGACTATTTCTAGGATCCACCATAATTGCATCCCACACTCTGGAATGACGTCGGAGTTTGGGGTGACAGATGAAATGAAGACGAGAAGAGCTCGGAGTACAACAAAATGATAATGTAGATATCAGGGCTCTTGCTACCGCTCGTAAAACTCGATTTGCAACAACAGGGAGCTCAAAGCCGTTAAACGTTTCAATCGCTCAATCCATAACTTGGTGTGGAGGTGATGGCGGGGGAGGGGGAAATTCTACAGGGCCATAACACCAGCGAGGTCTTATCTCGTCGACAGCGGGAGAGCAATAAAATTTGCAGGCGTAGCTCAAGATCGGATTAAAAACTTGATTTTTCCGCGTAACGTCCCCATCAAATTGATGGGTTGTGGCGAAGTGGTTATAGAAAAACCCTCTTTTGCACGGCACATAATATGTTCATGTCATATAAATGCTTATAGGTACTGAGGAATGAGGAATCGTAAATGTTCGAACTGTTCAAAATGGCACTACTTTGAGAAGTTTTCTCGCCAAAGAAGGACTGATTGTTATAATTGGTACCTTAGGACAAGATATACACAGTAGGTGCAGAAGTATGTTTTCTCTATTCCGTCTGCATACAGGTTTTCCAAGTCAAATTCAGAATTTTCCTAACCAAATTCAGCATTTTCCATTTCAAATTAAGAATCTTTAATTTAAAACTCGTAGTTTTGACATGGATATATTACCTATCTAAGGCGTGGGGGTCTATCTGTGAAAATGTAACACGAAAATAATTCAACGTTTCTATATCGGTCGATTTTCACGTACAACCAACCCGTTGGTAGGGAAATGCAACTTCCGCAATTTTCATCGCACAGAAATCGTTCGCCACTCGGCTACAGCCCTCCGCGGAGGAATTATTATTGAATTCATTGAAGAAACATTTACCTTAATTACTTTTTATGTTTTCGTGATATTATGGTGTTATATTAACACATCATTTTTCTAGGAAATAAACCGATGTTTTTCTATTGCTTTTCACGTACAACCAATGCGTTACTAGCGAAGTGTACCTCCCTTAGTTGTCATAGCAGGAAAATCGTTTGCCACTTTTTCGAATGCTCTCATTATATCACAACATCTCATGGTCCCTAAACCACTAGGTATGTCAAGGTAAGCTGATTTATTACGCTAAGTTATAAACTAATAGGTACTGCTAAGTTACATAATGAACTAATAATGTGGAAAGAAGGCACTACATGGTAGGTATACTATTGAGTAGTAGGTATACTAAGCAGTAAGTAGGTACTAGACATACCCATGATCTATTGTTTTTCCCATAAGGGAAAAATTTCTTTTGGAGATTTTTCTAAATTGCATAGCATTATGGTGCGGCGTTGCCAAGCCCCAAACGCGCCATACGGATACAGAAAAATTGGACAGAGTCCAGTAAAATAACTTTTTCCCCAGCTATAGATAGGTAGGAAATTTCACCTACGCAACCAACTTACATGCCTTTGAGAGAAGACACTGGGAATTCGATCCACCATCCCCACGCTGCCGTCGCAGACCGCAGTAATTGCCGCGGGGATAGTTTGCCGGGATAGGGAAGGGGGTTCAATATAATGACGTCATCAATCAAGGCAATAAATTCACGGGTGACATGGCGGTTTCCCATCCATGTGCACTCGTGTCCCGTATCAATAATCCTCCGTCGAACGCCGTCCATCCCGTCAGTTTACCCTCATGGCAAGAGGAAGTTAACTATTTGACCAACGTTTACAATCTCTAACAAGTACAATCTCTTACCAATCGTTAACAAGTTCAATGATGAAAATGGCGATAGTAAGTGCCAGTAACTATGGCTAGCAATCAAATCAGCCGGGCACAAGACGCGTCATTGACCTGTCATTATTTCATAACATAAACCAAGGACTGCTGAAAGTTCATATGAGGCATCCGCTAAACTTCACCCAGATTTAAGTACAAAAAACAGATTTTTAATTGGCTACTTGTACTTATAAAGGGACCCACCCAATCCGAACGTTTATTGACGAGTAGCTATTTATTGTAATCATGTAAAGAGGAACGTAATTACTTTCCTCGAATAGTAGGCATGATTATAAAATAAGAAAGGGAGAACCCTTCACAAGTTGTTTTTTTTTCTCCATTTGTATATTAACATAAGTTAATATTCTATTGTGAACGATTATATAAATTAATTAAGCAATAATGGCCAGAAAATAGCTCTTGCCCGGTAACACAACAACGCCTAAAACCGAGCAATATTTTATTCTGGTTGCTTATAGGTAGCAATATTTTATTCTGGTAGATTAATTTTAATACATAAGTGCAACTTTTTGTGTATGTGCTTTATAATCATCGCGAAATTATTAAGAACAAAGTCTGATCCTCCCTTTGGAGGAAAATCAAGCCTGAAATGGTTATTAAATTTACTTGTTTCACTATACAGTTTTGTTTATGTTATACAAAATCCCGAAACTATTCGACTGATTTTAATGGAATTTTGTGGGATTGAATCTGTTAGCTCCTAAACGGCACTCTATGAATTTTGTCATCGGCACCTGACCATTGGTTGCGCGTGCGTACAGAACTCCATCCAGGAAGATCACGAAGAAGAAATTATTCATTCTGATTTTTTTTATAATTCTTTTTATTTTTTCCGATTATTTTATTTTATTTTTTGTATTAAGAGATTTTGAATTTTTATCATCCCTTCAAATTCCCACGAGTAGAATTTATCATGAAAAAATTGTCTTCTTAAAATTAGTTTACAATGAGGCTAAAAATAATGGGCTAATGGAAAATGTGGGAATAACGGAGAATAACGAACATCTATCTAGCGGAACGAACATCTATCAAACAGCGATCTAGCGATTTTGATTTAGAAATTGAATAAACCATTTATTGGATACGAAATTGCATCCGACGTTCCCACCATCATTGGCGGACCTCTTGTCCTGCAAAAAAGCAACTCTACGCAAAAAAAAAAGACTAACTGGCACAACACAGCAACTATCCTCTGCTGTACAGGGTACTTAATTATTAGTCCTTTCGTTTGCTATTTAGGGTTGTGGACTTGTGATATCTAATATTGCATTGGGGTTCTGTAGTTTAATTTATGGATTCAAGTTGTGTGTTTTTGGACTGTTTTCAGGTTGTTGCCTGAAGATGGGTGAAAGGGTTTGACCCGAAACGTCGTACCTACTTAACAAAATGATGAAGGCAGTTTGAAGTTTCTTTTCCATTGGCTGAATCCCAACAAATCCAACACACAAGGAATGAGCTGAAGGAGAAAAGGTGTGACGTCATCAGTCAAATACCTATCCCCCTTCATTTCCGTTCCTACAAAATGCACCTTTTTGGAAAGGGCGAGGCTTATCGGTAGGCCAACAATAATTTTAAAGAATAAAACAAATGAGCGTCTGTTCGCCATTGTAACATCATATTATTATGATGAGCTATTGAAGGTCCTAAAACCACTGATTTGACTCATATGGTTATACAATAACATTTTGTTTCTTGAAATTTGGTGTTCAAAAGTACCTAATGTGCCCTTGGATGCAGGGGCCCAGGATTTTCAATTGGTGGGGGGAGGGCTACCAGGGGGTCAATTAAGTAAAGGAGGCCCGGAAATTTTTTTAAAAATTGGGTGTTTCAAATGGCGTTTTTAGCCTATTTGAGCTCTTGAAAATTTACGTAAAACACATTATTTCAATATGGAAACATGCGTACAGGCGTTGACATATTATAATGTTTTGTCGAACAGGATGGAGGAAAGAATGCCAAATGACTGGAAGACAGGGTTAATTGTGCCTGTATTCAAAAAAGGTGACAAGCTACAATGCAATAATTACAGTGGGATCACACTACTAAATGTAGCCTATAAAATACTATCTGGCGTTATCCTAAAAAGACTAAGTGTATACTCGGAGAAACTCTTAGGTGAATACCAAGCTGGATTCAGACCGGACCGAAGTACCACGGATCAAATTTTTGTAGTAAGGCAAGTGCCAGAGAAGTGCTACGAATACAGCATCGATCTCCATCTCCTCTTCGTAGATTTTGTGCAAGCCTTTGATCGATTGTCACGCAATAAACTAATCGAAGCGTTGATTCACTTCGGGACTCCCCAGAAGCTGATAAACATTATTGGTATGACTGTGCATGAATCTAAAGCAAGAGTGATGATTGGGAGTAAAGTAAGTCGAGCTTTCGGGGTTTCCGGTGGAGTAGGCCTAGGCGACGGGCTATCAGCAGTGCTATTTAATCTAGCCCTACACAGAGCCATTGCCCATGTCGCGCCAAGTGGATCGATATTTAATAAATCGGCACACCTATGTGGATATGCAGACGACATTGCCATCATTGCGAGGAACTTGCGAGCCATGGAAAATAATATATTCCAGATTGGAAAATCCTGGCAGCGCAGATGGAGCTAATTGTGAGCACATCTAAGACAAAGTGTATGGTAGTATCCACTGATCCCACCAGAAGAAACGTGGAGGAAGTATCCCTGAGTGGCACCACTTTCGAGGGTGTGCAAAAGTTCAAGTACCTCGGCACAACCATAACGAGTAACAATGCTATGGCCGACGAGATCCAGCAGCGCCTGGCAGCAGGCAACAGAGCCTATTTCAGTTGCATCAAGCTGTTCAAGTACCGCCTTCTCTCCAGACAGTCGAAATTAAGATTGTATTACTCTCTTATCAGGCCAGTGGTAACCTATGCGGCAGAGACATGGTCCCTCACTGCCAAGGATGAAACATCTCTCCTCGTTTTTGAACGGAAAATTCTAAGAAGGATATTTGATGCAAAATTTATCTAGGGGGAGTGGAAAATTCGTACCAACCACGAGCTCGACCAGTTGATTGACCACGGGAACATTGTCCGGTTTATCAAAGCCCAGAGGATCCAATGGTTTGGACATGTGACACGAATGGATACCAGCAGGGCCCCCAAAAAGGTTTTTGTCACAAAATGCAAGGGAGTAGAAAAAGAGGACGTCCGCGGGCTAGATGGAGAGATGGGGTGCACGAGGACATGAGAAGGCTCCGTATCAGTAACCCAGAGGGAGCCGCAAAGGATAGATCTGCATGGAGGACTGTCGTACGGAGGCCAGGGTCCACACCGGACTATAGCGCCAATGGAAGAAGAAGAAGGGAGGAGGGCTACGGAAATTTAAAAAAAAAATTGGGTGTTTCAAACGGCGTGTTTAGCCTATTTGAGCTCTTGAAAATTTACGTATAACACATTATTTCCATATGGAAACATGTGTACAGGCGTTGACATATTATAATGTTTTGTCGAGCAGGATGGATTCATCCTTCCTATCCGCCCCCTGGGCGCCGCTGTACGGATTGTTAAGGTCAAAGATCACTTTGGTACAACTTTAAAAATGTATAAACAAGTTTACCTAACCTTTTTATTGGTGGATTTAGAGTTTTGTTATTGGTTAAAATTTACTGCAATCGTCGTTGTAAACAAAATGTACTCGTCACCTCGCATCTAACCAAGTCACCACGCCACGGTGTCCTGCACCATGCTAACCTCCTCTAAACAACATTAGAGGTTAGGGGAGGACTTGGATCATTATTTTATGAGGATGGCGTGATACAAGTCCTCCCCTCATAAAATAATAATCCAATTTAGAATTTTATTACATTTTCGCCAAGCCATATTAAAAAGTTATTATTTTCGGATGAGGCTTCAACCAGGTAATTGAGGATTGATGTTGGGTACCTAGTGAGGAAGCTAAATGCCCACCCAACCTGGCAGACGCTCTTTCTGTGTCACATCTCGATCTCACATGCTCAGGATCATGATGGTACTAATGGATTCAGAACCATCGGCTGTTAAAACGTCGTTCTCCCGCTGCTAATAGTCGAAAATGAAACGTCATTGCGTAACTCCATTTGATAGACTGATCGGGAGATACCGCAGGAAGATCGATTAAAACCAATTGGTGATGTTTATGAGGACTGAAGGGGTACGTGCGCGCGTGCGGGGAGCCGAGACCTAAACAGAGAGCCGTAGGTCGGCTGGGATGAGTCACCCTCAACCCGCCAGTTATTTACGACCACCTCCCAACTCTCAACCTTCTTCATAACTCTATTAGAAGGAAGTGCCTTGTCAGACGTTGTCGATTCATCGAGTGGGTCGTTTTTGTTTTTCTGAGGGCACCCCGAGGTTTTGTAAGCTTGAATAGCATGATTTGTTCTTATCTGTAATGTGCAGTTTCAACTTTCGAACTCTTCAAACGCAACGGGAAAGAAGTGGATAGTACAGAACTTCTTCTTATTTGTTACTGATGATGGCCTAACCGTCGAAATCGATTTAACTTTGTAACTCATTACTTACGAGGAAATTGACAACGTTTTTCATTAACTCGGGTTTCCACAACTTCGTCGCAAGTTATTTAGTTCGTACAGAATACCTCCAGAAAACCAGATTATACTATACATCTTACCGGCGTGTAGATAGGATATTTAATGTTTTTGAACCCCGGTACCTCTACAGTGGACAATAATTTCATCATCCTTAACTCCTCGTTGCGGACAGTAGACCTGTTTAGACTGACACTATTAGCGTTTAGTACGCGTTAGACCCGTTTAAAAGCAGAAATGCCCCTCTATCTCCTCTAAATACAAAACTGGTCGGAACATTTGAGGTACCCCTCTATAGCGGACATTTTCCTTGGTCAATGGTGTGTCCGCTATAGAGGGGCTCTATGATGGACACCCCTCTACATTGTTGTTGTCCAAGAGGCTGATCAAAAAATTCGGTGTTCCTATTCATTCAACAGTAGAAAAGAAAAGAAGGGTGGAGAAGTTGCCTATACTAAGTTGTACCAAGGTATGACTACCAATCTCCGAAGGGAAGTACAGCTGGTAGGCCACCCCAGTGGCGGATCTATCCCCGTGCGGGGGGGGGGGGCTTTCGGGCTGAAGCCCCCCCAAAACCTCTAGAAAATTTTTTGTAAGAATGTAAATTTTATACCAATATAATTAGTTTGAAGCTCGTAAAATATATTCATTAGCAAGAATGACCTAATTCCACTACTACGTCTTCAATTGTATGATGTCCGTTAACGTCTTAATACTTTGTATAATGTATTAGTTACATTTACATTGCGAGCAATCAATCAACATAGAGTATTTTGATTTTTGTGCCCGCTCTAACGTTAACGTCTTAATCCTTTGTATAATGTATTAGTTAAATTTACATTGCCTGCAATCAATCAACATAAAGTATTCTGATATGAAAGTCCTTTCACAAAATTTTCCCCCGTTCAGCCCCCCCCCCCCCCCCCCCCCCCCCCCCCCCCAAATAAAATTCTAGATCCGCCACTGGGCCACCCTCAACAATATCATTAGATCTTCAAACCAGCGATGGTTGGTTGATTTTGTGAAAAACTAGTACCTTTATACTACAACACTACACTACTACAACAACAACACAACAACGTACAGTTCATTTACTTTTTTACAAAACTTCTTAATGAAATTAGGTGAAGTACTTACACAATTATATTGGAATGTTTGTGTGCAAATTTTTGAAGATCGTGGTTCAACATTTTCAATAGGTAATTTAAATATGTTTTTGGCTGTTTTTTGGAATCTGAAAATTCAACACTTTCTCATGGACGAAGGTCCACTGGCTCATGATTTAGCCCCATCACCCGGAAATTAGTATTCATTATTTGGAGTTGTCCAGATGATTGCTTTTAACGCAGTGTGGGTACGGCTCATAATCTCATGAGGAGGGAGAAATAAGGCTTATGAGGAGAAGACAGAACAGCCGGCACACACGCAGTCATCTGGGCATCTCGCAGGGGGCGACACGTGTGAGTGTGACCACCGGAGAGACCACGTGTGGAGGCGCATCCAGCGATGCAGTTTTTTCTTATAAATACATTGTTAAATAGTGAATTCAAACAGACGAAACCGAAAGGTGTACAACGTAAAATGCGAGTGAAAATTTAGATAGGTATTGAAGAAAAAAATGTGTTCACGTTCCAAAAATTGACGACAATGCTTCCGCTACATTTGGTTACAACCAGAACAAATAGATGTCAATGAATTATAAAACCAGAAGAGCTACCTGATAAAAGAAAATTATTTTGTACTACATACCTTAATTATATTGTATTAATTAATTATTTTGTATAAAGCATTTTCCGATCAAATGAAACCTCTTTCCGATCAAATGAAGTGATCGTTCGCAGTGTTGATACGATCACGACTACTAATTGCACCAATTATGCAATAAATATTTTGAATCTGCCAGTACCAGCTGCTTGGCATCCTCTTCATTGAAAGGCATCAACAAGAACTGCTAATTTTGGTACTCCAATGTCTATTGTTTCTACTAAGCAGTATTAAAAATACAATGCGTTGCAATTTTGCGTTTGGCTGCACGTGAATGATTTGGGTCGGGGGGACGCCTTATTGGTGGATTTCTTGGGGTTGAATTTATGAGGTTGGAATAACATGTACTCAAATTTTGTACGTAATTTATTTTATTAATTACTGTT
>JAEMON010000013.1:13433283-13454597 GCA_030264115.1 Lygus lineolaris
GTGCCAGAACCTTAAGTTGTCTGTAGGTAAGGTTTTCGCTAGAGGAGTTATAAGCGAAAAACTGAAATAAGTCCAAAAATTTCGAGGTTTTTAGGGCACCAAAAGTCTAGGTCTAAAAAAGGTCTAATTTTACTGGACTACTAGGTTTTTGATGTTGTTGGAGCTACTTAGCTATTTCAGGAATCAGCGCTAAATTTCCAATAAGAATCGAACATAACATCGTATTGTCCAGAAAAAACCCCATTTCACCCCACAGTGCGGCCCTGTCTCAAAACTAAAGTGGCCGAATGGGATACAATAGGTCTGGACTGCTTTTTCAAAGCGCCCTGAGCCTAAAAACGAAAGAAGAACAATAACCAACCAAAACAACGAACATGTTTAAAACTCCTCAATGAAACTCCAAAAGCGGGAACGCAGCGAAAAATACCTCGTTGACTCCTCTGATTTATTTACACACTCGCGCCTCGGAGCCGTCCAACGCCAAACCCGTTCTGTTTTGTTCCCGTTAAATACGAAATAAAAAAGATTTTAACTGAAAAGAAAAAAAAACCGAACCAGATCTCTCATTTCTCGTCTCGTCGAAAGCGGGATGTGCCTTTTTTCCTGTCCACATGAGGGAAGCCCGGATTTCTCGAAATGTCACCGGCGATGAGCTCGAGGCTTCTGGAGGAGGTTTCTCAGGGGCGGCTCTGAGGAAGAGCCAATCTGATGAGGTGAGGCTGAGAACCAGGATAAATGAAGAATAAACCTGCGGATTTTGCTATCAAGTATGGTATGACAGGCCAGATGGGGCAAAAATAGCCGTTTTGAAGATGATAGGATGAAGAAATTATTGTCACGGCAGTATTATATGTACTATACGGTCGTCATGTGTCTTTCGTTACCAACAGCGGCGGCTCCTCAGAGGGGGCACCGGGGCATGAGCCCCTGTCTGCGTCATTTCTTTTCATTAAAAAAAAGTTCGAAAAATACCGCGCAACTTCCCTATTTTACAATACAAATTTGGGATTCTTTCTAACCTGATCTGAAGGTAACAGAAAGTTCGACAGTGGATCTGGGCTGTCTGGAGCAGAGAACCGCATGGAAGTACTAGGACGTTCACACTCCCATGATTATGGCATCAGTTAGGTTTGTCGGGAATTCAATTAATTTATTGAAATTAAAGAATCACTTTTCCCGCAAAATGCTTTCGTTTTTGTCTATCAGCATGGAACATGCTTTAGCCTTCACCGAACTGGCAAAAAGTGTCACGTTTTTCAGGAACGATATCTAGGAACGAAAATGCGACCCAAAAGTAGCGCGTGGTTCTCATGATGATTTTCACGTACAACCAATCGTTACTAGGGAAACATAACTTCCTCATTTTCCATCCCATAAAAATCGTTAACCACTCGTTGGAAAGCTCTGAATTTATAACACATCACACAACATCTCATCCTGCCAATTCCCCCTTCCTTCCACATCCTTTGGAGGACTACTCGTTCGTAGGTTTGGTTCGAGTTTTCAATTTGGCATTATGAATTGTACGTTCACAACATAAATTGAAGCACACTAGAAGATGCATTGTTCCACGTTTTTGTAATTTTAGCCAGTAGGGCTGAAGTATAACTAACTGGGGGTGCAGGGGGCTGGCCCCCTGCCGAGGCGCGGTGCGTGGTGCGCCGAGTTTCAGGTAATTTCTTTTCAGAAAAAAATACCATGCAAGTTCCCCATTTTAAAATACAAATTTGGGATTCTTTCTAACCTGATCTCAAGATAACCACAGTTCGAGTGTGGATTTGGGCAGTCTGCTGGGAAGCATGTTCGCCGTACTGTCTGGAGCAGAGAACCGCATGGAAGTAGGAGGACGTTCATACTTCCATGCTTATGGAGTCAGTTAGGTTTGGCGGGAATTCAAAAAGACTCAATTTCAATGAATTTTTTGAAATTAAAGAATCACTTTTCCCGCAAAACGCTTTCGTTTTTGTGTATTTCAGGTAATTTCTTTTCAGAGAGAAAAATACCATGCAAGTTCCTCCGACCCATGCGCATACTCAATTTGTTCAGGACGGTCTAAAAGAAATTAAATATTTCAAACAGCATTTTTGAAACAAGAACGAATGAAAAGTATCCTGCAAAATGAAGAAGGTTGTCTTTCTTTTGTTACAAGGAGGATGGGAAGAAGTCAGCTTACGGTGGAAGGGAAAGGGTGGCAGCGAGGGCCACAGGTGGTCCCCAAATCAATGTCTTCCTGCCCTACGAAACTGCGAAATTCTGTCAGACCACCTCACCTCCAAGGAACCTCGGAAAACCTCTTTTATGTTTGTACCTATCAGCTGGCTCTTTCTAAATTAGTCTAATAAGTTATTATCAATCCTCAAGTTAATTAATAAATCGTAACTCGATCGTAAATCGTATCTTCATTCAATTCATTGATTGAAAAAAAATTTAAAAAATGCCGTTTTCATTATTTGTGCCTTATTTACAATTTTTCTACATTGAAAACAAGCCGACACGTATTTTTTCTTTCCATCGAACGCCGCATTTGGTTGGCTGGAACGGTTGTTACGTGTGCTTTTCATGAATTTTCCGGATCTCCCATTTGGAATTTCCGGACTGACCGATTTAAGGGGTTTTTGACGTAGTTTACGCTGAACATATTTTCATCGACCTCAACCTGGCCCCTGTCCCCTAGAGGCCCCATTTTTCGGTACAACCTGGTCCCTGTCTCCTCTGGGCGCCCGATATTTTGGTAGAATTTTTTTGGGATCAAGTAGGTTTTTGTTTTTCAAAAAAATATTACCTTTAGATTATCACAGTATTTATTTAAGAAGCACTTTTCGGGACTGCTTCATCCCATCATCAGGTATAAAACATATAATTGTAAGTAAAATTTTATGTAGAATTGTCCTACCTGATGATGGAATGAAGTAGTCCCGAAAAGTGCTTCGTAAACAAATACTGTGATTATCTAAAGGTAATATTTTTTGAAAAACAAAAAACCTACTTGATCCCTATTATGGATCACAAGAGGTCTCTGCATACCCTGAATGAATGAACAATTTTTTTGGATTTTAGGATAAAAACTGATGCCACTTTATTGTTTTTTATTATTAATTTTTTTCTACTATTAATGCTATTAAGATAAAAATGCGTGTACCTCTTCTTATAATTATGTTTTGGGGTACCTGTACACTGGACCAGTATTTGTCTTGTTATTATACTATACGTACCAGACGTACGAACCAGATTTTTTTCTCCTAAAAAGTAGTACATTTTCCAAATTTGAATATTATATACCAATTTAATATATTATAGGTGGTATAGGTGGTCGCCTATACCTTACCTTACTAAAAAATGCAAGGCACCCGTCAGGTTGCCGGCTAAACATTTCCCTCTGACCACCTAGTTCCCCCTTCCCACCGAACTTTCACAACTTTTTTTAAAGAGTTTTCAGTTTTTTAAATTTCTGGCAAGAAAGGAAATTAAAAAAAAGTCCCATTCATGCAGCATGAGTTGGTGAGCGAATTTTCAAAGAATAATTTTAACCGATTTTGTGGGGGATTCTTATAGGAAATTTCACGCTGATTCCGAATATACCATATGTTCCTATGTTTAAGATGGTATCTCACACCAAAAACCTCAAAAAACACTTTTTTTGCGATTTTTGAAACTAAATTTTCAAAATTTGACCTCTTGGAGTACTCCAAAAATTCTGGCCAACGAACTCATCCTTACTTTTGATATTATTGACATTTTAAAATTTTTTTGGATTTTTTATCTCGATTCCACGGGCAGATATCGTCTGGAATGACACACATATATATATAAATGTATGCACATATAAACATATATACATATAAAAAAGTGTTAATTTTCAGGAATCGTTTTAGAATGGTCTGAAACGGATTTCCATGAAGAAAATTTCCAAAAATTTGCATTACAAAAATTTTGTAGCCATTGCAATAGCTTCATTTTCTTCGAAAATTCGCTAAAATGACATTAAATACCCCTCATCTCCACAAAGAAACGCTTGCATACGAGTTTGCAACACATTGGGACATTTTATGTCTTTAGTCCCCCCCTTTTCCTACCCTTCCTTTCCCTCTTATGTACTCCCCTCTATCTACGAATTGCAATTGATACAGTATAGAAATTACCTATTAAAATTATTTAACCACCGCTTCACGCACTTCGCAGTAGTTAACATAATATGGTTGGATGGAGAACGATTTTCGTCCGATGAAAACTAAAGAAGTTTCATTTCCCTAGCGACGGCTTGGTTGTGCGTGAAAGCCGGTATTTTCGTGAGCAATTTTTCGTGACGTTTATTTAGTTCATGTGCCAAAGCAAAGACATAAAATGTCAAAAATAGGTAGTACATGATAAATGTGGTAGTACATTGAGCCCCAAAGTCCTTCCAAAAGTCCAAAAGTCCTTCCAAAGTAGTACGCCCGGTCACCGTAACTATTATAGGTACGTTACCAATGTTCAATTATTTCATATTCATCAGCTATTTCATCTCAATTTCTACATTATCAACCCGGAGAGTTGGTGTGCCTTTGTGACTAATATAAATAATCTTCTAGGTAGGTATATTATGCTAGGTTCCGAAACGCCGTGTATGAAGGCCGTACTGTTAAGATCGGTATATTCCTATATTATAAGGGCCGGCGACTGGGGTCATGCCTACAACTAGAGCAGAAACAAATCAAGTGCGTACATTCATGTTGAAAAATAAACTATTAAATTATAAGTAGGTTTCCTTCCGTCATTTAAACGTGACAAAGGAGGCCGATGACTGTGGCTCAAAGCTACTACTGTAATATTATTGAGCCTCCAGGAATTTGGTAGGTCAAGAGTAGTAGGAATGTTTCGGTAAATCCTGATTAGTAGTAATACTGACGACAGGAGCCGACAACCGGGATTCATAACAGAACCTCCGCAAGTCGCACCTTCCTTTTCATTCGACATTCATTCAAAATTATACGGACGTGATTTTATATTAGTTACCTACCTAATATACGTAGTAGCCGACGACTGGGAGATACATTTCCTAATAGGCCTGATTAGGACGAAGACTGGGGTCAGGCCGACAGAACGAAAAAACCACAACTAAGGAAAATACCTACCATAATATTAAAAAAAAACATTATATTCGGAATCAGGGCAAAATTCCCTATGAAAATCACCAAACAAATGACAACAAATTTCATAGTTCAAAAATCGGTAAAAATCCATTTAAATGATTCTTCAAAATTCGCTCATCAACTCATCATGCATGATTGGAACCTTAGACCAAGTTTCTTGTCAGAACAGTTTGTAATGAATTTATGAAGTTAACCTTTGGCTGTGTTTTAGATTTTTGCATAATATAATATTTAAATTAAATAACTAGGTAATGCCTACCTAGCTAATGCCAGAATATAGCGTTTCCCAGTCAAATTCTGGTTTTTTACAGACAAATTTAATTTTTTTTGGTCTCCATTTTGATTATTTCCGATCAAATTTAGGAATTTTTTGTTCAATCAAATTCAAGATGTTTGGCGGCCCTTGGGATGGTCCCAACCTAACTTGAATTTGATGGAGAAAACTAGGTACATTTGATTGGGGACAAACCAACTAAGGTTGAAAAAACGCTGAATACTAAATTAGTATGGAAGAAAACTGAATTTGATTGGAAAAGGCTAAATGTGAAGGAATTAAATTTGATCGAAGAAACACTAAATTTGTCTCGGAAAAACTAAAATTGATTGGAAAAAAGTAATTATTGTGGCCAACTACTGGGGTCAGGCCGGCCACCGGGACAGAAAACTAGCGACTCACACTGAAAATTTGAAGAAAAGACTAAATTTGTCTGGGAAAAATCAAATTTGATAGGAAAAGGCTGAATTTGGAGGAATTAAATTTGGTTGAAGAAAGACTAAATTTGTCCAAGAAAAAACTAAAATTGATTGGAAAAAACTTAGTTTTCATTTAAAAATTAGCGTTTCGAACTAAGAATATGTCGATTTGAATTTGAAGAAAACACTTAATTTGTATGGGAAAAATGAAATTTGATTGGAAAACCAAAAATTTGAATGGAACATGCTATCATTACAATTTTGTGGGCAACAACTGGGGTCAGACCGGCTTCCGGGACAGAAAACTAGCGTCTCACACTAACAATTTGTCGATTTGAATTTTAAGAAAACACTAAATTTGTCTGGGAAAACCCAAATTTGAATGGAAAATGCTATCATTACAATTTTGAGGGCCACAACTGGGGTCAGGCCGGCTACCGGGACAGAAAACTAGCGTCTCACCTTGTTTGACGTCGGGAGCCGGCGTCCGGAACGTCCTCGTCGTCAAGTTGAGCGGCTGGTCGTTGTCGTCCCACCCGAGGATGTCCCTGATATAATGAGCCGTCGGGTTCTTCGGCGGGCTCGCGTACACGTGTTCGTGCCATGTGTACGCCATCGTCGACGACAATACCGACGACGTCTTGTACGTCTTGGGCGCCAGCCGGTTGTTGTTGTCCGCGTCGGCTTCCATGCCGGGCATAATCAACAACGCGGGAGAGTCACAACAACATACACCGAGTTCACTCAAAATTCCCTTTCAAACGACGCGGTTCCGTTCAATAAATTTCGTGAGGGGATTTTCTATTCGAAATCCGTACTGACGCGGATTGAGGACAACGTTCGGTGATTCTTCACGATTTCCAGTCACCCGTACAAAGTTCACTCCATATTGTATAGCGCTGTTCACATCCAAAACCCAACAATATGGCAAAATACATCAAACATCCATCGACCAAAACCACCAAGTCACTCGAAATCCTTACTGAACGTCACTTTTGTCACTCGTTGTTCGTTTCTCACCAACAACAATCCGTCGATCGCACCAAAAAACCTCACAAAAAAGACCAAATTTGCTACCAAAATCCGTCGTACAATACGGAGATTTTCGTCGTCACGTTATTCGACCGAATTGCTGACTATAATCCTGGTAATTTCGGCGAATTCACCGTTCAAAATACGTGTCACGTGGAATTTGGGCGATTTTCGAAATTATTTTTTGGACGACGCGGATTTTCGGACGATTATGGGTTGACGACGCGGAAAAGGCATTTTATGACGCGGCGACGATTTGAAAAAAAATTGTGAATTTTTCACGAATTTACAAACGGCGAAAATTAAACCAAAAAATTAAATTTAAAAAATCAAAATCGCCGAAGTTGACGACTGAGAACCGACCACCGGCGTGGCAACTGAACGACTGAGGCGAGCGCCGGGGGGCGTGGCCAAAATCGCTCTCCCCTCCCCTCTCCACCCACTTAAGCCTCGACAAACTCAGGGGGGTTTTCGCCCTCCCCCTGCCTCCGCCCATTGGGGCTACAAAAGGGGAGGGGGGACGCCAATAAACCCCCGCCGACGCCAATAACACCCCCCACCCCAACCATCTCTCTCCAATGGACCATTACACCAATTAAGGTCTAATGATTCCACGGTTTATCCTCTCTCGCACCCTCCTGTTTTCAACCTCTCCCCTGACCGCAATCTCTCTTCATACCGTTTTCATCCCTTTTTCTCGTCTCTCAACGGGTCGCGGCTCTCTCAATATGGGCGCTTTTTTTTTCAGTAGTCACTTTTTTCGTCGACACCCTGACGTTTACCCGTGCGTCCTCCATCTACCGCTAACTCGTCCTCCTATCAATACTTCCTGTCCTCTACCACCTCCTATCACCGCTTGTTCTCCTATCACTTGCCATCTACCATCAGTGTCCAAATTCGTCTCTACTTGCCCTCCTATCACCTGTCCTCCAACCAGTGCATGTCCTCCTATCACTTGTCCTCTACCACCTGTGTCCAATATGTGTCCTCCAAAATTTATAGACATTGGTTCTTTATTAATAAGTACTTTCCATCACTCTCCCTGTCCTCTACCACCTCCTATCAGCTACCGTAAGATGGGGTGACAGGGTTGCTACGCTTCTGGAAAACCTTGAAAACCTGGAAAAGTCAGGGAAAGAGAAAGTGGTCAGGGAAAAACCTGGAAAAGTCAGGGAAAAAGAAAGTGGTCAGGGAAAACCTGGAAAAGTCAGGGAAAAATTGAAAATCTTCTGGAATTTTACGCAAAAACGGGCTGCAAGTAGGTATTTATTAGTTTTTGGTGAGACTTATGTTCCGAGTAGGTACCTAGGTTTATAAAGGTTTACAAATACAAGGTTATACAAGGATACAAGGTTTATAAATATTAATAAATGCGTTTCAACCTTTTTCGTTTTACACAACAGAATTGATCATCTGCATTTCTGTAATGTAAAAGTTACAAGTCTGTTTCAGGCATTTATCAATACAAAATCAAATTGCGTCAACACTCCAGACGATGTCTGACCCTAAAATCTACTTTATAAAAAAAAATCTAAAGTGATAAAAATAACTAACTGGAGAAAGGATGAGTTCGTTAGGCAGAATTTTTTGAGTACTCCAAGGGTTCAAATTGTGAAAATTAAGGGTCAAAATGCGTGTTTTTTGAAGTTTTTGGTGTAAATTACCATCGTAAACATAGGAACATAATGGTATATTTTATATATACGATTTTGTGGGTGATGCGTATAGGAAATTTGCTCTGATTCCAGGAATGGAGCTGCATGAATGGAACTTTTTACGTTTCAGACCGTTCTGAACAATTTTGGTTAGTTGTCGGTCTGTGGTAAATTCCTAGTCCTAAGCGGGCTAGCCTCATGAAGGTCTCCCCTATTGAGTCCATCGCCGTCGGACCACTAAGCATTTACGCATGCGCAAACGTGAAATTCCTGAAACTGCAATTCCTCTATTCCTATAATGGGCTGATTTCGCTCAAATTCGGAGTATAGTTGCTGACTCCTAGACAATTACCTATTCATTTTGTCACGACTGGATCAGTAATAGCTACTAAATGTTGCTAATAGCAAACTTTAAATGTGTTTTCACAGCCATAACTCCAGAATTACTCCACCTATTTTGGTGACATTTTCAAGGATTGTAATGGCTCACTATTTTTTGAGGTAGGGGGCTTTTGAAACGTATAGGAGATGGTCAGGAAAAAATCGCTTTTGCGGTCTGGAAAACCTGGGAAAGTCAGGGAATTTTTGGATTCTGTTTCCGTAGCAACCCTGGGTGAAATGGTCCAGCGAGGTGAAATTAGTACAAATCACGTTTTCCAGCCTTCGAGCGCAATTTTCTGGCTTAGTTCCATAACAACTCAAAAGAGTGCAGTGCCATCGTCAAGAGGATAGTCTCATGAGTTGGTAGCACTGGTTTGAAAGTTGTTTGTGTTGCACAGGGCACAGGGAGTTCCCCAGTTAAAGGGTTAAAGTTATTAGGGTTAACGTTTTGGTGAAAAAAGTGATCCAGACGAAGTCCGTCATATCTAGAGATGGCAATCGATAATCGATTTTCCTAAAAAAAAAATTTCACGATCGATTTCAAAGGGTCGATTTTTACCGATTGTCGATTGTGAGTCAACGATTAAAAAATTTGAAAAAGCAAAATCGATTTTTTCAAAACTTGTGCTTTCTTTGGCCTTTTTATCGATTTCTGTACACTTTTCTTTTATAAGCAATATAATACTGTAAGCTTTGATCGTAAATGGAGAACCACCATCCGTCATACGGTCGTACCCTATGATGGCTGTGGTGGTCGTCGCCGGGGCATTCTCGATTATTATTGTTATCAGAAATCAGAGTACCTATAAGTTCTTATAAATAAGTTCTCTTAGTTACTTATAAGTACTTTTTATTGTTTTATAGTTCATCATCAGTGGATTGTAGGCAGTTTGGCCAGATTCTGGACAAAAAGCCCCTGGTGGTGGCTGAAACCTAGCCTCTTTTCACCTTTCCTACAATTTGTCTTTTGTTTCTGAATATTTTATTCCCTAACTTGATTTATTGGAGATTACTCAGTAGACTGGACTGTTGTGTACAATTTTGAAAGAGGATTTTACCCCATTGTCGGCAACTATTACTTAAAACAAATAAAATTTAGAAAATCGATTTTGGAGAACCGATAGGTATATCGATGAAATCGATTTTAAACTGTCGATTTTAAAATCGATTCCAAAATCGATTTTGGAGTACCGATTTGACATCCCTAGTCATATCTAGGAGCTTAGATTTCATTTTGCACGCCACAGAGTCAGGTAAGCTCTATATTCGTTACTCAACTATCTGACTAAAATATACAATAAGAGTTTTCCAAAAAGTGCGTTGTTTTATAAGTTTATCATCATATTTGTGGAAATTGAAGATTTGTGGGGTGATTTGAGTACAGTTTTTTTTTAATGAAATTTGGCGGGGAGATTTGACCATAACCCCTCAAAAACATATATTTTTAATTTTTTAATGTTCTAAGCAAGTTTCTTCAACCAGGGAGCTTTTCAAGTCGACATGAAACCATAAGTTGGTTGGATCTGATTGGTGTAAAACTTGATTTTAGTGTACCTGCAGTTTTTAGCAAGTTACCTACTATGTTTTACCTACTCTTATTAGTTTACCTAGGGGTTTTTTGTTTTGTTTTTGTTTTTAGCATGATATAAGTATTGTTATCTACTACGTGACTACTAGTATTACTACGTGACGTAAAACTGAAAAACAGTAAGTGGTTGCCAATTCACAGTGATTTTATGACTATTCATGATGTACCGTTTTGAGCATACATTCTGGTATTTAGTACTTTTGAATCCTTTTTACACACTGATGCCAGTTTTTATATTTTTTATATTGAAGATAAATTATTATGTGTTCCTGTTAACAAGCTTTTAAGTTGTCAAGACTGCATGTTACCAAGATGAGATATTAAAGCTAGTTTTAATCAATGGCAAAATATTGCTCATTTTGAAATTGGACGATTTTTCCACTAAATTAGACATTTTTCGATTTGCAATGTGTGTTTTCCTTTAGAGAATTTTTCTGGTTTTACGTTCCGATGGTGTAAATGAGTACTGGATCACTTTTACAGGGCCTAAAGGACGAAAAACGATGCTGTACTCAACTGACCCCACCTCGCATGGTCTAATGAGTACACTTAAAATGCGAATAACTTTTTTTGTGATCAACTTAGAGCTTCCAACTGGTTACTATTAAAAACTAGAGAGCAAGAGGTTTCATAATATGAAATCTTAAATAGGTGAAAAGTTAAAAACCTCAAATTTGTACTCAACTGACCCCATCTTACGGTACTTATCCTCTACCGCTTGTTCTCCTATCACTTGCCCTCTACCATGAGTGCCAAAATTAGTCACTACTTGTCCTCCTACCACCCGTTCTCCAATCAATGCAACTCCTCCTATCGCCCCAACTAATTGCCCTCCTATCACTTGTCCTCTACTACTTGGTCCAATTAATTACATGTCCTCCAAAATCAAAATCTCTACAAACATTTCTCATTTCATGCATTGGTTCTTCATTAATAAGTACTTACTCCTCCTTTCTCTTCTCTCTCAATTTTAATTATATTTTATTAATATTACACACTATATTGATTAATACTGACACATGCCAGGTATCGATTCAACAGGTCATTTCGAACAAAAAGTGCCACCTAGCGTTTTTTTTTTAAACCCCTTTATTTCTTGGGGATTTCCAATTTTAAGATTTTGTTTTTTCTTTCGATATTTCATCACTAAAACAGCCGTAACTACCTTAATTTACAGTGTAAACTTTAAAATAAATATACCATTGGAAAGAGCGTTCAATTTCCTATTTCCATGATGGAACACCAAAGTTTTTCCCATGACGAAATGGGTGAAAAATGAACTTGATGAGTAAAAATGATCAAATCTTGAAAATCACCACATTGTTTCAATCGCTCATAGGTCCCTGTCATCTAGCATATGATTTTTGACCTGTACGACTCAAAGTTGCGCCAAAATTTCAGCTTTCCAAAGGTGTAGTATTTTCCAATTTTGGTGCACCAATTAAAGGAGAAAATTGTGTTTGAATGAAAAAACCCCGTAGTTTTTCAAGGAAATCGAATGTTATATGGCTTCTTAAACTTTTTAGCTCGTTGACCTCTTTTTCAGGTGATAATCCACGGCGGCCCTCCTATGAGTAGTATAGAGCGCACAGAAACTGTTAAAATTCAGCTCGAAGCTCATAAGAATTGTAACTTCTTATTTCAAGTGCAATTTTTCCACTAACCCCACGACCAATCAAGAGGCTTTGGTTTAGAGTTGTCCGATTTGTCCGAATTCTCAGTATGTTCAGACAGGTACTTGTTGGATTTACTCCCACTTGTTCAACACACTCGGCAGACCACAATTCAATAATAATCTAACTCGAACTATTGGTGATTACTCGCGCATTATTTCATTTTCATTTCGTTAGTCATTTTAACATGGAACATGCTTTAGCCATCACCTAACTGGGAAAAAACGTGACGAAACCGTGGAACGAAAGTAGCGCGGGATTTTGTAATGATTTTCACTTACAACCGACCCGTTTCTAGGGAAATGTATCGCCGTTAGTTTTCATCCCACGAAAATCATTCGCCACTCGTTGAAAAGCCCTCAATTTATGCCGAGTTTCTTTTAGCGAATTTTCCGAAAAAATGAAACTATTGCAATGGCTTCAAAATTTGTGTAATTCAAATTTTTGAAAATTTTCTTCATGGAAATCCGTTGCAGACCATTCTGAAACGATTCCTGAAATTTAACACTTTTTCATATTTATATATTTATATAGGTATATATGTATGTGTCACTATATATGTATATATACCTATGTATATATATGTATGTGTCACTCCAGACGATATCTGCCCAAGGGATCGAGATAAAAATCCAAAAACAATTTAAAATGTCAATACTATCAAAAAAAGGATGAGTTGGTTGGCTAGAATTTTTGGAGTACTCCAAGGGGTCAACAATTTTGAAAATATAGAGTCAAAAATCGCTAAAAAAAAACGTGTTTTTGAGGTTTTTGGTGTGAATTACCATTTTAAACATAGGAACAAATATGGTATATTCGGAATCAGCGTGAAATTTCCAATAAGAATCACCCACCAAATCGGTTGAAATTATTCTTGGAAAATTCGCTCACCAACTCATGCTGCATGAATGGAACTTTTTCATCTCTGTTCTGCTTTCATTTATTCTTTTTTAATATTGGGCTTGCCCGTAATTCTCAAATAAACAAATAATATATTGCAAAGGAAAGCAACATTCGTTGGATTTATATATCTACATATAATATATATATGTAGGGTTGAGGGTGAAGAGAACAATTCTGGCCTCTTCAATTGTTTCGTCCGACATGTTTCGCTTTATTCCGCCTCATCAGAGACTTTATGATTTGTATTCCGCTCGTTGCCGTTGAACAGCAGTATGAAGAAGCAAGGGAGCAGCTAACAAGTAGAAACAAGTTCCAATTCCCCTCATCTCCACAAAAATAGATTGAGGGCCGAAATTAGCGTTAAAACCCCCCAAAATAGCCATTTTCAGGTTCTACGGGTGATGAAAGTAGTGTGAAGCCTCGCACCAGGTGTTTTGTTTTGAAAAAACCTAAAACGTTTAGATCGAGGAGACACTTAACCCTTCATATAGTACTATGGGACCACACAACGACATTCGTTGAACATAATTTTAATTTTCGGTAAGAAATACAAATTTTAACAGAGTTCGATTAATTTTCCAGTGATAATTAATAAAAACTTGAAAAAAAGTTAAGTTGCTCTGGCTTCTGGGATATTCCTCTAATTACTATTTCTGTCAGGAAGTACAAAGATCGTTGTCCGCTGACCTGACGCAAAAATACGTGTTTTTCGAACGAAAACGAAAACAACCATCAATGAATTCGTCGTTTAAGAAGCAACATGCCCTATGAACCGAATCCCAACTTTTCAGGAGAAGGAAAAAACTGAATCCTGATCCAGTTTTTGATCACCTGTCCCTTTGTTTTCCGCTATTCAGTCACTTCTTGCCTTCCAGTAGTCAAAAATACTGAAAAATAGCAACAATTAAAGAAAATAGGAAATTGAGGTTGATACGGGGTGTTGCCGTAATAGGTAATTGAGGTCGATAGGGGGTGTTATGTTTCTCGAGTGTTTCTCGATTTTGTGATCTAGTTTAAGCAATTTTGATCTAACCAGTCGATGCAACGTGAGAAATCGAATAAGAATCAATCAAAACCTGATTTTCGTCAAAATGGTCGATAGGGCGTCTTGCTTCATAAGTGACGAATTGCTCTTGCTCATTTTTTCAAATGATGATTTTACTCATTATTTTCCAGTTTTGGCCAAAGGTGGTCACGGACCCCATAGAAATAGCCGGCAGACCCTGAGGGACCACACTTTGGGAAGCCCTGAACTATACCATTTATCAACTAAGTAAGTAGTTACAACGTACAACTGAAAACAGAGCATGTTTTTTTCAGGATCAAAAACAGGGCTATTTTTGGCTAGTTGAGCTTACAATCTGAAATCAGTAGTACGAGGAGGTACTTAGTAGTTGCTCCACAGTCAACCTTCCCCGATCCACGTCTCTTCTCTTCTCTCATCCGAGGTTTTTATATTGTTATTGTTACCAACTCCACTCCACATCGTAGGTTCACCCGCTCCACCATCACTTCTATTTCTTCTCAATGGCCCATCGAAGCCTACGTGTCGTAACTCGCTACTCAAAAATAGTCGTTCATTTTTTATTTATTTGATTTTTTCTTTTTTAACTTCGTTCTGGTTTTGTACTTCTTTTTACTTGCAAGGGGCGATATGGAGAAGAAAAATATCTGAGTCGAGAGACGGAATCTTGTCAAAGTTCTTTCTTAGGAGGCAGCTGTCGTTTTATTTTTCCCTACGTTCTTCCTTGAATGTTTTGATGGCGGTGATGGTGGGGGGATACTATTATAGAATTCGGGTGTCGAATATCAGTTAAAGGAGAGAAAGTGAGCCTGTTCTGAGATGTGTACTACCTACAGATGAATACAAAATTGTGATCAATTTTATTTGATTAAATGTTTTGGAACTTGCATGGTTATTTTTTTTTATTTAGTAATTCGAAAGATCTTAGTGAGGGCTTTCGAAAAAGGTGCTATATGAGGGGTATCCGACGATTGAAAGTTACCAAAAATGAGACTTGTAATTTGAACCTAACTGAATTCACTGCCTGGGCGGGCCTCCCTTTTGCGGAACCTAAATGACGTCATGCGCTCCCCCCCAACTCGTTTTATGGGCAAGCTATAAGAAGTTGAACATCGAAGTTGAACTTTTGCCGTAATGTAAGCCGTAATTTTATGCTGAAAATTGGCACCAGGGGTATTTGGAGAGCGCTAAATCAGATTTGGAGGTTCAAAATGCAAAATTGCAAGTTCCCTTTTGAAATTGAGCAGTATTGGCATACACACAGTGTAGGTATGGATCTACGTCGAACCCCAGACGATACCGTGAAATCTTCCTTTGAAAATCCAATTTGTGTCGAAATGTCAGATTTAAAAATCAAAGGATCTGTCCGTTAGCCTTTCTATGTTGACTCATCATCAAGTGTAAAATTTGGTTTATTATTTTCAATAATGAACCTCTTTTTTAGGGGCAAGGGATTGAGCCCAAAAATTCCTAAATCTCAGATACCGAAGGGTTTATAAGAGCTCTTACAATAACATTATTACTTCTTAGGACCAATGAGTTCAAAAAACGTATAACCTCCCTCCTATCCCCTCTCTTAACCATTTTAGCATTGCACAGTTTTTCTAATTTTTCTCAGCCAATTTTCAACGGATTTTGATGCGGTTGGCGGGATTCTTCCTATTTTATCATTCTCAAATTGATTCTCAGATTGATTTCAAAAAAGGACGTTAAAAATACAAAATTACAAAATTAAAATTATACGTAGCTGATCCCCCAGGAGATTTGACTGTGGCGTTTTTTGATTTTTTTTTCTTCGAAAATTTGTCATCAGGCAGGAAGAGGAGTTCTGATGTAGCTAACTGATATAAATAATATATAATGTACTAAGGGAGCTGCATTTCTGGCTAATAATACAAATATATAGATATCCGTACTGGGAGGACGATCAACTTGGATCAGGTATAATCAGAACAATCTCACAATCCATAGGTATGCATTATAGAGAGATGTACCTACTGTACCATGTCCCCATGGAATCCTCCAAAATGTCTGGCCAACGAACTCATCCTTTCTTTTGATAATATTGACATTTAAAAATTTTTTTTTTTTTAATCTCGATTCCTCGGTCAGATATCGTCTGGAGTGACAGATACATATATTTATATAGGTATATGTATACATATAAAAAAAGTTAAATTTCAGGAATCGTTTTAGAATGGTCTGAAACGGATTTCCATGAAGAAAATTATCAAAAATTTGCATTAGGTACTAAAATTTTGAACTTACTGCAATAGCTTCATTTTCTTCGAAAATTCGCGAAAAAACAAGTTCATAGTTAGACTTTATTAGAAACCAATAATGGTGGTACCCGTGCAAAAGGAATAGGGCCTAAGCTTAGGGTGGGTGGCAAAGCGAAATTAATCCAAAGCAAAAAATTAATACAATTGAGCTAAAATCTCGGCTAAAGGTACAACTTCAAAGGGATGGTAGGTAATATTCCTTTACCATCTGCAAAGGAATGGTCGGTAGGTAGTAGTAGACCAAAGTTGTCTTCTTTTGCTGTCATGTAGGATGCTCCTTGCGACCTAACGAACACCTACTCTCCAAAGCCAATCGTCCTTTATCGAGCATTCAAACCCCTGAATCATATCATATCATATATCGTGGAATCACCATGTATCTGTGATTATAATAATATCCCCGTACTAATGCTCATATCGCTATTCAAACTACTTTCACCATCCAATGAAAACAGCTAACTGTATAATTACCACATGTACACCGCAACGAATTCAATGCAATAACTCCGTCCCCACACTAACACAAGGTTTGTCCCTTACAGGCCCTTACTAAGCTTTTGATGGTATCAAACTGAAATATATTATCTATATTATGTCCGATCGCGTTGAAATTAATTTCGCTTCAATTCACAGAAGAGCTAATACCGTAGATAATACGCAATCATATCTCTATCCCTTTCTCTCTCTCTAATAACATATGCCTCTTCATATAATTCCCAACTCGCTTGAAACATCGAAACCAATAAGTAGCAGTAGATATATAGTTATTACTGCCGAGGTAGACGAGGAATAATAATTTTGCCGGCTAAATTATATCGGATTCCGTCGTTGAGCGCTTGAAAAGCCGGCGACTCTTCGAAAATCGCACATTGCCCGTAAATTTCTACATTAATTAGACTTAATGCCGCTCCCATTAAAATCGGATCGGCCTCCGAAATACTGCATCGAAATTATTTTCACGTAATTATCACAAGTATATTGCATTGCACGAGCGTAGTAAACAATTCGACTGTTTGAGTATCTACATTTTACATTTCACGATTAATGCCACTACATGATATAAATTCCATTTCGGGGATTCGTTTCTTTATTGTAACAGTTAGGAAATCGGCTATTGAAGATAATTGAAACATGTCGAGAAAGAAACAAACAAAAAAATGCGGAAAAATACAAAATGGTTGTCCATGCTCTTTTAGCGAATTTTCGAAGAAAATTAAGCTATTGCAATGGCTTCAAAATTTAAATAATGCAAATTTTGAAAATTTTCTTCATGGAAATCCGTTGCAGATCATTCTGAAACTATTCCTAAAATTTAACACTTTTTATACTATAGGTACGTGTCACTCCAGACGATATCTCACCGTGGAATCGAGATTAAAAAAAAAAAAAAATTTAAAATGTCAATAATATCAAAGGAAAGGATAAGTTCGTTGGACAGAATTTTTGGAGTACTCCAAGGGGTCAGATTTTGAAAATTCAAAGTCAAAAATCGCTTAAAAAACGTGTTTTTGAGGTTATTGGTATGAATTACCATCCTAAACATAGGAACATTTCGGAATCAGCGTGAAATTTCCTATAAGAATCACCCACCAAATCGGTTAAAATGATTCTTTGAAAATTCGCTCATCAACTCTTGCTGCATGAATGGAACTTCTTTTCTTTCAACAAATTCGTGCCTGTTTGCTATTTTTAAATGAATTTAAACCATTTTATTATATTATATACGAAAGTTCCTCCTCTGTACCCCAGTCCTGGTAGTCTGGTACCCACCTCAACTAAGAAATAGTTACCTATCCTGTTTCCATCTCACACACACAACATACTGTGGTGTTGTCCTGTGTACCAACCTGTATCAAGAACCACTTGTTGTCCTGTGGAAATGTTTCTCAAATTATAGACAATTCCCGTTTTGTGGACTCCAAATACCAATTTGTATGATCAACAACCACTACATAACGGTATAATGAACTGCCAGATCAATAATAATGCCACTGAAGATGAATATCTCTTTGTTGGAACCCTGACTGTGTACTCTGAGGCCACTAATCCACTATCTTTATTGTACTGTTCACATACTGTTACATAATCCTACCCTTAGTTGGGCCACAATATCTTCATCTACTGCCATCCCTCTGTAATACCTGTGACAGGGCCTGACGAAGAGTGGAGCAATAAAGCTACTCAAAATGCATCGCACTGAAAGAAAGGTGTTTTTTATTTTCTAAAAATTACAATCCAGCCTTAAGACTTCGGCTTAGGGCACCCTGCTGGTACCTACCAACAGTAAAACAAATATTAATTGACTACCCAGCTATTAGAAATACATTATTAAACGTGGAAAACGTCGGTTTTCACAAGTCCCCCAAGCCTCACCACTCGCTGACCCCACGAAAGGGGTATTGCTTCCGAGTCTACCGAAGGTAGCGGAAACTTTGTTTTCACTTTGAAAATCGAAAAAAATGTGTCCTCCAAAATTGAAATTTCCACTCGCATTTTACGATTCAGAGCTTCCTGAACAAATTTGGTTCCGTGTCTGTCCGCATTTTTTTGATGTGTTAACAGTCACTGAACCATTTTTCTTACCATTTTTCAAAACTACAAGATTTCTTATTCTCGATTATTTCATTTGACCGGGCTGAGAAAGGACGAACCCCCCCGACGAACTTGCCTCCGGTCTCAATTCTTCCCCTTCTTATACACCACGTCGATGAAATTCTCGATTGATTCTATTTTTTGATGGATTCATATTTATCACCTATCACGTCGTTCACATGAGTACCGGTAAGTATCTAGTTATTTGCTATTATTAGTATTTTTACAGTGGAATTGATTTCGTAAAAGGAAATAATTAGATGGCTGTAGGCGTATTTTATTTTTCCAGAACAATAGCGACACTATGAAAAACAAGGAGTTGAGTCTTCGCTGACAAAGATTTGCAATAAGAGCGGCCACGAGAGGCTTGAGAGAGCTAACAAGGCTAGAGTTACAAGCGGGGCTAGTGATGTGGACGGACAATTGATTTACTGCTGAAGAAGCGGAAAAAAAGGCTTTTTCTGGTCCTTTGGAGAAGGTGTATATTGTGATCGTATTGTGTTATGGGAAAGTTTCATATCCTGGAGTTGAAGTGAAGACATCCTCTGTATTACGACTCCGAAGGAATAAAAACGGATTTCATCTGATACTTTTTCCACAGTTTACCAGCAAAACAGGTTCCCATTGCGAAATCGTTGTGGCCGTTTTCCCTAAGCTTGGAACTTCAACAAGGCTTCCATCTTTCCTCAATTTTAACATCTTAATAACAGAATTCAACTTAATAACAGAATTACTTTGTCACGATTTGGTAGTACTGACTCTACTAATTATTAAACAGGATTCGTGATCTCTAAGATGATTAGACCTATTTTACGTTTTGACATTTTCATGACATACTCGAAATTTGCTTCGGCAAAACGATTTGGAAATCGTCACGAAACCCCGTTACTCAATCAAGCCTGGTTCCCATGGGCCGGAATGATGCGGACTGCGGAACGTCTGGAAAAGTGCTGGAGGGGGGTGCGGACGTGCGGAAAGGTGTTCACATGGAATGCGCGGATGCGGAAGGCGCGGAATGCGGAAGCCACAAGGTTCCCATGGGAACCGTCCCGCCAAGAAGTTCTCCCGGTTTTTTCGCTTTCTGGCCTTTTCTCGGCATGATTATAAATTACGATACGTACAAACAAGCAAAACTGACAAACGACTATTGATAACAGGTTAGGTGATAACACTGATATCCTGATATGGCCTTCGCCAGATGCCGCAAGGAGCGCTACACGCACTTCGATTTTCGACCATTCGACGGGGAAAACTGTAGGAGCCTCATGATCCCTCGAGTTTCGAAAATCGAACATTCGATATTCGACGATTCGACGATCGAATCAGACCATGAATACCCCTATTATTTGGTTTCCCACATTATTCAGTTCCCATGGGAACGTGACGCCAAACTGGTGAAAACAGCTGCGGACGTAGCGGCCATGATGCTCATGAATGGTATCCATGGTATCATGATGCCTTCCGCAGCTCCGCTCCGGAAAATATTCAGCTCTGCTATCCGGAGTCCGGACATTCCGCATCTTTCCGGCCCATGGGAACCAAGCTTCAATAATCAAAGCAGTTGTTTATGAATAATATTTACAGACTGACACAGCTTCATAAAATATATATGTTTCGTTGCAACGATTTCGTCAACCGTCCTTAATTAACCGAGTTTTACCATAAATTACCAAATAATCCACCTATTTAAATGTATAATTAATGTAATGGGTACCTAACCACAAAATGTATACCAACATACGTCAATATTTCTTGGACTCAACAACCATTGAATTATTATTGGCTTTCGTTTACAGCAACTGTTGTTTAGGAACCAATAAATTATAAATTGTAAATTTTCCGTTTATTTTTTCAGGCTAGGTATACATAGCTCCTAATTAACTTCAAAATGTTCAATTTCACTATAGCATTCTATAGATATTATGTTTTTATACGCATAGAACAATAAAATCAAGCAGCCATGAAACGGGACAGAAAATAATGGTTTTATGATGAAGCGATGAGGTCAGAAGATAAATCATGAACGAATTAAGGAATGGGATTCTGGTTCATCTTGTCCTGACGTTCTATTTGCAGTCTTTGGTGACTTCTGATTGCAGTGGAAGGTGATAATTTTTTGAAATATGACGACTTGGGGCAACAACACAATGGTGACGAGAAAATATAATTTTCCAAGATGGGAATACCTAGTAAGAAGCAAACTCTAGAGTTTGGGTCACTACGGTATTGGTTTATTATTTCCAATAATGAACCTTTGGAATCGTGAATGGGTTTTTTTTAAATCCCCCTCAAAATTTTATGTTTTACGTTTCGTTGATTGTTTTACGTAGAATCCGAAAATCGAGTTTAAAACAAGTTGGGT
>JAEMON010000013.1:13463183-13478377 GCA_030264115.1 Lygus lineolaris
AATAAACCAAAAGGGCCCGATCGGCGACTCCACCGCCGCGCCGTAGGGTCCCCATGTTAGTTGAACAGGCCTCGTGTTTGCAATCATCGTGTATTAGTGGAGTATGGAATGGTTCTTCGTCTGAATCGATCCTGAAAACATTTTTTCGTCTTTACGTAGTAACCCATGCGTTGTACATAGTTTAGTTGTATACATAGATAGTTTACGATAGACGGCAGAAATTTGGCAGAATGGAGAGTCACCTAAATTATAGACTTCGCTCATCAAGACATAGGTAGGTACCTACCCACTTACTTCATGACTTGAACTTCGCCAGTAAAGTAATGAAGTTGAGAGAGAACTAAAGTAGATAAATACATATATTTTAGTCACTTCCTAGCTAATCAAATACTAATACTAGGATAAACGAAGGGGGTTTTGATGCAAACATCACTGAAGCACCTTGGACAGTGGCATTGATGGAGATGTGGGATAGTTACTCGTATTCCTCACCCGAAGAACCTCACCTCGTCGTCGCTCCCTCACCTTTTTGCACAGGATCTATAATCCACGCCAATTGGATACTAACGGCTGCGAGCTGCGTTCTACAATATCGCTCAAACCCCGCTAAAATGGTGGTAAGCCCCAAAAGTATTTTCCAAGAACTTTTCCAAGAAATCGACTATATATTTCAAGGGTTGCAAGGTTACTTAACCATCATGTTAATGAAACTTAGAGAATAATATTGTCATTTTGTCATGAAACAAGACGAATAGGGTTGAGTGCCCTAATATGGTACACTTTTTTATAAATCAGTTTTTGGTCCAAAATTTTCAAACTAAAATTACCAGTCATACGTGCACTCATCCACTACCGCAGGATCTTGACAGAACCCGATATTTGATTTGGCAGTCTCTTGTCAGTCCATATTAAAGGTGGAAGATATTTGATTTTCCAGTATTGCAGGTTTCTACTAACAAAAAATTCGGGTTTAGCGCACTCAAAAACCCCATGTGCCAATTTCCAACTCAAAACTCAGTCCGATAGCCAGAAAATAGGTAGCTGGAAAGAGGCTCGTGACGTCAGAATTATTTTGGCGCTGAGGGTTCTCCCCAGGCAGAGAAAGGATGAGTTCAATCGCCAGAATTTGTGGAGTCCAAGGGTTCAAATTTTTTAAATTTAGAGTCAAAAATCGCTAAGAAACTTGGGGTAAATGAAGGGAAGGTATTCGGTGTAAATTATCATCTTAAACATGGCAACATAATATACCGGTATATTCGGAATCAGCGTCAAATTTCCTATGAGAAATGAAAATTCCTATGATTCCTAGATCTTCTATGATTCTTTGAAAATTCGCTCATCAACTCATGCTGCATGAATGGAACTTTCCTTTCATAGGACAACCCTCATGTGGCATCTTCTTGGAAACCTCTCAATATGATATATCGTTTGTTAAAGTGAAAAATAATCATGCGCACATCCCATTTATGGGCACAAATGATTTTCCACAAATTCCAATATTTCATGTCATCCAAACCCCAATTTTCGGAATAATTAGACAAACCATCCTCATCTATTGTTAAAAAATCTGCGAATTACTTCAGAACGGTATAATTATTACAACTGCAAGCACCCCACGCCCGCTACCGCTAGCTCACCAACTTCAGATTTGTACTGAACATTTAGGGTACACTTCGGAGTATACCTACATATTCTTATCATCTACCTGGGGAGTCTATAGAGAATACTGGTCCCTCACATCCTGCTTTTAGGTACTCGAAAACCGATCGAATTTCGAAAATGGAGGCCGCCAGCACGATCGGAATAGACCCACATTATTTGAGTTCCCGAAAAAACCTATTTCATAAAACAGTCTACCCCTTAGAAATTCATAGCTTCGAATGAACATTTTTCAATTATTCAATTTCTTGGCAATTTCTCAAGTTGACATCATGAGCAGCCCTAAAATTGGACAAGGCTTCGAAAATATACGTCCAAAGAAATGATAAATTCCGTAATGAATCGTATCGTTTTGATAGTGAAAATATATGTGCCTTAAGACCCATTGAGTGAATGTAACAGATCATCTCTTCCTATTTAATGTGAAGGTGATAGCTGGAATCGATGACCGCCTAGACCTCAACGACGAGTCTTTATTGGGCACCATCATTCAAATCAGGCCCGCAAAAAGGATTCACTACCATCCGAATTACCAGCCTGAAATTACCGGAACCTGTGACACTGCCCTCGTATATGTACGTCACGTCCTAAAATTTATTATTTATCAAGTTTCTACCGATTTTTGAAGAAACCTAGGTAGGTACGGCTGTCGAAAAAAAAAATGTTTTTTGGGTTGGTATGTATGCATTTTTGACAAACTTCTCCATTAAAATCCATTCTAGAAAACAGAAACATTATTTGAGTAGGTAGGCAGGCTTAGGGGTTACCTTAGGGGGTAACGTTTCACAGCTTTTCGAACAATTTTGGTTCCGTATCTGTAAATACCTATATGAAGTTATGGACCGATTTTGATGAAAGTTTCAGGGTTTGCGTGGGTTAGCCTAGTGACGGCCCCCTATTAATTCCACAATTCCACTAGTAGCGTATACGCATGCGTGAATGCGAATTTCCTGAAACTACGATTTCTCAGTTCCTAATGGACCAATTCAGCTCAAATTCTTCTACTTTTGAGAATGTCTGAATTTTAATGATGTACCTACATGGATTTGTTTGAAATGATGATGATATAAGGGGGAAACTGAGTGAAACTGACATAAAACAGTCTGGCGCACCGAGTGCCGCCCCACCCGAATAAGCACGCGTGAGCACCCCACCCTCGAAGGGTTAAGTGAACCTGCTTACTAAACGAAATAGGAGGAAATCGCATTTTTTCGGCTCTGGATAACGATAAGGAAAAAGTAGTGTACGTACGAACATAATAAATTATGTACGTATTGAAATTAACGTATTAAAATTATGTACGTATTAGAATTATGTAAATTACGTACTAAAATGTAGCAGGAGTTAATCTTTGAATTTCTTGAAATTACCAACTCATGGATTTTCGTAGGTGGCTCCTTTCAATTTCACAATCAGAGTGCAGCCAGTGGAGCTATGGAACGACGAATGGCCGGGGGTTGGGGCCTTGGCCGCTTGCAGGGCCTTCGGATGGGGCGTTATTTCCAACCACTATTCACAGGACGAGTCCCGTGTTCTGAGGAAGGTCGACATCTCGGCTCAACATGGCAAATGCGATTGTATCAACAAAAGGTAGATAGATAGAAGATATTGTAGTATCCATCAGATATACAGAGAAATTGTATCTATATTATGTATATATAATTTATCTACTAGCAGATAAATATAGATTATAGATTGATCAAGTAATTCCTCCTAAAAAGAGCTCAGGCCTATTACTATAAATATATTATGTACCTATATCTTGTTTCCAATTTATAAACCCCACCCCCACCAACGCCCAACCCCCTACCAACCCCTACCTATTTTAATGAACTATCATGAGCATTTTTTTTCTTTGTTCCAAAAATACTGAGAATTACCAAGTTAGATTGAAATACGAATATATATACTAGCATAACTGTAGAAATAAACTATTTAAGTACCTAAGTAGAAGAAGTTAACATCTAATATCACCTTCCATATTCAACATTGCTAAATCATCATTATTTTTTATTCCTCACTACCCTAAGTATAAGGAAGAAATGTATTCGTGCGAGAAAAAACCGACCTCAAATCAAAAATTCCACTTGGTTTGTTCGTTTCAAAGCTCTCTAAACAATTTTCGTCCCATGTCTGTCAGTCTCTTGTTAGCCCCTAAAAGGTCCCCTGCTAATTTCACCGCCGTCGAGGCACTAGTTGGGTGAGCGCATGCGCAAACGTGAATTTCCTGAAAAATGTTTAAAATGTTACAGAAGTGGGGAAGCTATCTACTGGCCACATATTTAACCCACATCCGATCAGGCCTCAGTGGACTGAAACTCAGAACCCAACAGTCTCCCTACCTTAAAAAAAAGTAGCCCTTCTTTGTTCTCACTCCAAGTTCTAGTCCCAAATTTATAACTATTGTTCTTCCTCAGAGAACTAATGCAGTTTTCCTCTGGTAAAATCAATTATTACTGGTACTACGTAGAGAAAAATATATTGTGATGTTCTGAATATATTCCACAAGAGATACAAATTAAGAAACAACATAGTTGAAGAATATTATGCTGGACAGCATTTACCTACCTAATGAATAATGAAGGAACTTTCCCATATAATGAACAAATTTGATTGAAAGCAACCATATCCAAGTTCAGTTTTTAACATGGCATACCTTCATAAAATAATGAAGGCAATAATAATGACAGAATCCTGGCCTGGTGAAATGGATCCTCATGGGTCCCTAGACAAGACATATCTTGCAGACTTACAATTTTTGATTTACTTATAGGTTCATGATTCGATGATAGATTCAAAATAGATATTGGTCTTTAGGATCGCTCAGAGACGCACACTGTGCAGTAATCCTCTGTCAGCCGGCGGCCTCTGCGATGGCGATACAGGTGGACCTCTAATCTGCGATAACAAACTTACGGGGGTTGCTTCCCGTATCCTGAGAAGAGATTGCAGGTAATTTAATCACAATTATATTCAACAATTATTATACTGAAGTACGAACCTTCTTGCAGCCGGACTTTCACATCCCCTATGGATATCATCGGCATTGGACCAATGGTATATCATTGGTCCGACAGCGTAAGAGATGGATTTCGTTCAAATTCGGAGGGTAGTTAGGGGCTAGCTCGAAGATGATAGGGGCTGGCTCGAGCCTTAGAATTTCATAGAGATTTTATCAGTAGGAGCCAGGGAGCTTGTATGAAAAGAAAAATGAAGACAATGGGGAACGAACTAAATCGTACTGATGTTCGTCAGTTTAGAAAACCATAAAAAATTACGAGAAGAACATCATATCAATCAAATGGTGCATTATTGTTAATAAATTATATTATTGGTAATAATAACGAGTAATTTAAGTTCAATATCCTTGTTACAAAGTAGCTAAGAAGAAATGATACTGCTCTCCAAACTTGGCAGACCTTCCTCATTTATGGCAGGTTATTTGGTTGCAGTATGGATTTCATTCCTCCTATCCCTTGCGACTCTCCCTCTAAAATGAGTCTCTGGGTGTACATCTGCCCGATGCTGAAATTCATCAATCATCACATCCCTACTGCGCCCGTTCAACCAGAAAACTGCTCAAGCGTACGTTTCGTCGCAAACCTCGGATTCGTCATTTTATCGGCGATTCTCTTTCTTTAATTGAATTGATTGTTGAAGAGCTTGCGAACATGAAAGTGGACATCAGGTAGATATCTTCAAGATTAATTTTATATTGACATAAAATTAGCACATAGTGAGCAGGAAGGAACTCCCAGTATTTTCCTCAGGTATAGATATTCACCTCGATTCTCAATATTAATCAGTTTCTGTCAATTTTGGGGCTTTGGGGAAAATTGGTGCTCCCATTTTAAATTAAGAAATTCGAATCTACTCATTTTGTATTCGTCTACGTACTTATTCATTACTGGCCCCTCAATGCTATTCGGCCGTCTTTGTGGAGTTGCCTGCTGTCTGAGTCTGTCTGTTTTAATATCGTTGGTTTTTTTGGAGGTTTCCAAGGAGTCTTGAGTAGGAGGCCTTGATAATTTCGATGATTTCAGGACGTAACAATGTACATTGCTGATTAGGCGAAGGAACCTAAATAACTTCACCTCTCAAATGTTGATTTGAGAACAAGGGCGAAAGTAATTAGGTAGGTGCAAGATTGAATAAAGTAAAAATATCTTAAGTGTTATGCGCAACCCTGTATTTGAAGCCTCAATGCAGAATGGTGACTGTCAAACCTAAACTGAATGTAGAGGTAGGTACTATCTAATGGCTTGGGAGGGGGATACTCAACAATTACTATTCTACTTTATTATTTTTCTATTATAGTTAAGTATAGCGAGAGAGCAAAAATGAATTGGCAAGCTGTTACAGGCTTCAATTGGCAAGCCTGTAGTTGATGAGCTTGCAAACTTCGTGTTGGGAGTTATTATAGGTAGGTAATGACCGCTACCTCTGAATAAAACTTTTATTTTCCCATAAATAGGAGGCTCTGGATTCTAGAGGGGGGATGAAGATTATGTAGGAAATTCTTATCTTCGGGATTTGAAAAATATATTTTTCTTAATAGAAGGGGTATTTTTCTTAATAGGTAGGTAGTTGTTGATAACACTTCTTCACAGTTACAACACGCAATCCAGCGTCTGTACAGTGTTGGAAAGTAATCTTTCATCATTCCCCCGCGCGGATGAAGTTGTGAACAAAGTCCAAATTTTTCCTCGAAAGTTCAAGGTGAAGTAACGTCGCAGATAACCACCCAAGTAGGTAAGGGGTCCTTTGATAACTAGAGCGAAAATAAAGACTCACGAAAAATCTCCTAAAAAAGTCAACGAAGATTTGGTAGGTACACCCATCGACCCACACTTATGCTCCAAAGACGCCCGAAAGTGTTCATAATGCCCTGTATCCTACCGCTCAACCCTCTTCCTGAGTTTAAGGTCCCGGAAATAATACGAAGGAGGCAAATCGGGGTGTAAAAAAAATCAAAGAGAAAATTTGAAAGAGGCGATTGCTAAATAAAGGGCGAGAGAGGACTTTTTCAAGCAGAGCGGAAGATTTTATAGTCTAGCCCAACGAGTAGGTTGAAAGGCAGTGAAAGACGGTGAGCGCATAAAAACTGAAGAGGCACCTTCTTATAAGACAATCATGAAAGCTTGTGTGAGTGAGAAGGTACCGTACCTCCTGGAAATGTCTGGATTTTTTTTTTTTTTTAATTCTATATAGGTAGGAAGGTACATAGTTACCTTATAACGTAAAATACGAAATTTTGTGTTAGGAGGAGTTAAATCTGTTTTTTTCGTAGGTACGTACCCGATTCCAATGGTGCATTACTGAAAAAATAATGAACCAATAAGTCCGACCAATGGAATTTTTATCATTTTTGGCAGCTTTGTTTCCTCACAAACCTCAATATATAATGTAGACGGGAGGGCTCCAGTGAATCATCTTCCAGACTGAGACCCCCTGGAGTGCAAAGTATAAACAGCTATTATGCGCATAATAAATTATCATACGAATTGTTGGCGTAATTCTTGTTCAAGAGGCCCGTATCCTTCTTCCTACGCTCTATTGAGTTCTGCCACACTTGAGATTGAGGAAAAGAATAATCGATTTATATGATAATACGATGACGAATCCTCGACAATAATTATGTGTGAGGTGCATATTCTCCCGCCATTCGTTTCTGACATCGATCCTAGAAAACTACCTATTACCTATCTAAATAATTTCTTGCCATTTTTCTTACAAGTTCGGTTTTTGCCAAATTTTCCTAAAACGCTGCGCAGTGGGACGAATGACGGATTTAGGTGTTCAAAATTATTTTAAGAGCCTATCTTATAGGAAATTTGACGCTGATTCCGAATATACTATGTTCCTATACCTTGAGTATAGATGTGCTAACTCCTCATAGCATTTCCAAGATAGAATTTAAAAAACTTCTTCGCTTTGTTAAAAACTGGAGGGAGGGGTTTTTTATAAACCATTTTCATTAGGCTAATGCAGCCTGGGGGCAATCCACAATAGATCTCTTTGGTCGCAGTGGAGGGGTCGGGGAGCTCGGATCCCAAAAGTCACCCTAACCTTAAAAAAACCTTGAGTAGGTAGTTGACGTTTTATCATGAAAAAACATCAAAAATTCATGTTTCTCAATATATTTTGCTGTGTAGAGCCCCTAGTTACTGTCAGAAGTGTTTTCTGTCACACAGAAAGGTTGTAGAGAATTAAATTTCGCGTCGATTGAACACCTCAAACGTTTGAAAATTTCTGAAAAGAAGGAAGCTGTTTTGTTTCAAAGTTTTCAACCAGGAAATTATGAGAAATGCTAAGGAATCTATAAGGATAATCATAAAAAACATGAACAGGAAAACTTGAATTATCACTTTAATATGATGCATAAAAAGTGAAAATCACATTATGATGCATGAAAAGTAAAAATCACATTTTCACATTATTATGTTGCATAAAAGTAAAATATCACATTACGTTTCACTACAAGTTTAAAAAAATTGTTATATAATTGTTATATCACATTGTCTTGCATTAAAATAAATTTGTCATCTTCTCATTATGATGACATTATGATGACTCATAAAAATAATTTCCCTCCATTATGTTTAATTATGTAAAGTAAAATAATATTGCTAAATTAAATTATTTCTCAATCATTTCCCCTCAATTATCGAAGAACAGATCTTTGGACAAACAACTCCCCGGACGGAGTGCTCAATCCCTGACCGGTTGAATCCCAGACTTGTGGTAACCCTTAGATAAACTATCTAGAATTTTCTTGCCAGGACACCAGAATCCCCAAACAAATCAAATAAGAACACCGCGGATTGTCAACCCACAGATCGTTGACTGCCCACGCCTCACTCAAGGGAAAAACATTTCGACACAATGGGAAAGTAAATTTTATGAATGGGCCATTACACACTTCCGGCCAGGTACCCCCTCACGCCTCAGAACATCCTCCAACCAGACTTTTTGGGGCTTCTTTTACTACAATAGGTACGTGTAGATGTGTAGATCAGTGGTTCTCAACCTTTCCTCAATCATAGCACCATTATTTGAGCCCCAATATTGGGCCTCGACGATCCCCTGTGAATGTCATCACCCTATAGAACTAGCGACCGTGAGCGAATTTTGAAGTTGGATCTTTAACAAATGAATCAAACGGTCAGAGAAGTACTGCAATTCTGATTCATGTTGCAATTGGGAATTATCATCCATTTTTTTCTGAAAGATAATGACTAAAAAGAAACAACAATGAAGTCCTAGGGCAAAAATAGTGTAATTTTAGAAAATTTATTGAAATATTTATTATTGCCCTGTGGCGGAAAGTTATATACGTCAAAAAGGGTGTCGTCTGTCATTGGCCAAACCCTCAGAAGATGCCAATCGAAACAGAGCCATGCCGAAAACGAAACAAAGCCCATCCCTATTTGGGCTCCTGATGAGTGAGAATATAATTTACATGATTAATAAATTGATTGAATTAATTTATTATTAATCAATAATAACTAATTTTCAATTAATTACTCAAATTATTCCTATTCTCACGTCTCTCAATGCGATCTCAGTACATACTTTTTCGGTTCACTTCTTTCAGTGTGACATAAAACTTCAGCGCAGAACTTCTTATGTAGGTAGAATCAAAGATCAAAATTTGTCTAAATAGAAAAGAAATTTCGTGCTCGATCTTTTTTATAATGCAGAAAAACAAAAAGTTCCTTTCATGCAGCATGAGTTGAGCGAATTTTCAAAGAATAATTTTGAATTGTGATTCTTATAGGAAATTTCACGTTGATTCCGAATATAAAGTAATTTAAGAACGTTAAGATAATTTACACCAAAAACCTCAAAAAACACGCTTTTAGGGATTTTCAACTTTTTTTAAGGGAAATTTTCTAAATTTGACCCCGTCAAGTACACCGATAATTTTGGGGAACAAACTCATCCTTTCTTTTGATATTATTGACATTAAGAAATGTTTTATTTACCTTTTTGAGGAAATTTTGGACTCAGTCCTTTGTCCCCTTAACCACCATGGCCATCAAAGAGCGATTATCTGTCTCTCCTTTCTACTTTTGTTCACAACACATATCTCAGTAGGAAGGGAGTGCGTCACAAGCTATCTTCTCCATGTAGTTCAGCGCAAAAATACTCGTACCTACAATAATCTTGTACCTAATTTAAGGTACCTATTTCGTGTCGGTAGCTGGTAAAAGACAAACCTAATTTAAAGCCTGTTACATAATTTTTTTAAAGAGGTAATCGAATGAATTTTACGCTTTGCAGTATTATCGCTGAATGCCGAAATTTAAATTAGACCTGGCTGCTCAATAGGTTCTTCCACCATGCATCCACCACCCGACTGAAATCTTCTCGACCTGTTCCCATGGATGACCTCCATGTCTGTTCGCAACGAAGAAGAAGTTAGGAAGGTTCTTGTAACACATTGTTACCCTACGGTTCACGTGAATAAAACGCGAAAAATGTGTTTGGTCCAAATTTCCTCGTGAAAGTGCTTTGCTTTTTGCTCAGATTTCAAAGTTTTACATTTAATTGTTATTTACCCTGGAAAAGTGAATTGGTAGTTTGGTTTTGGTCGATGTATACCTTGGGATTTGGGAGAACGTGAATCCGGACCTTGCGGTGTTTCACTTTTACCTAGTAGAGACGAATTTTATTACTCGGATACCTTTTGTTGAATTCGCATCAGTTTAAAAATGACCATTGAAATGGACACTTCAGAGCCGAAGGACAACATCATCAGATTCGAAGGGACTCAGGACCCTTTGAAAACCACTGCTGTTTCAAAACTAATTGAGTTGGACATCGATGTGGGGACTCTGCTTGCCAGTGATACGAACGAATTGGATTTGAAAGAGTTGAGGTGAGATTGATCATTAGTAACATGTTGAAATTAATAATAAATTATTAGTAGGTAGCTGCTATCGTAAAGTTGAAAGAAAAGGGTGGGGATCATTCTTTTCCCAAAGACTAACTTCCTGGTCAAAGTCGTGGGCAAAGGCTCGTTCACATTTTCAAATTTCGTTTCTTATCACAATCAAAACCGTACATGATGATGGTCTCAATCGACGTTTGACTGAGCATCATGATTCGTGAGACCAACCGACCTTGGGACTTCCTTTTAAAACCAATATTTCCTACTGCTTTGTTGCTTAATAAATCTGCTTTCTCAGTAAGTCCGGTTTACGTGTTGGCCAAGTCAAAATGAGGTGGAACGCGCTACCTAAAATAATTGGGCAGTGCTTCGAATAAAGTTAATTAAGATGTTACTTCTTGTTTCCAGGGCTAACACTGATGACTATCTCAAGAATTTGGCGAGAGACAACACGCAGCTTCTCTTCAACGCTGTTTGGCAGATCCCAACAGAGAGGTATGTTCGAGTGCCAACTAGGTTCTATGGTTTACGTCGTCTAATAATTGGAGGGGGAGAGTACTATCAATACGGCGATTCAAACTGCACCTCTGCTCATCCTCAGCAGAGGGCCTATTATGCTCTCTATCACTATGATATTCTCTCAATATTATACTCCACTGGTTGTGATACATAAACCAAGTTCACGATAAGCTAGAAGATGGAAGTTGTGTATGGGATATTGCTTGCCTCTGATCGTAGGAGAGGTATGCAAGAGGTCTCACGTTCGATTCCTGGATTTCCTCTAATTTTTGACATTTTCATGTCTTTGCTGTGGCACACAACCAAAATTATGACATGTCACGACACGCAACGTGACATTGTACAACAACCGTCCAGTTCTGACCATTTCCGCTTACAACCGAGTCGTTCTGATATGGTATGTGGGCCCTTGAGGGACTTCTAAACACCTTCTTGACAAATGGAGAGGTCCAGATCAGCTGAGTGGCTCCTAAAGCTAATTTCTCTCCCATTAGCCCTACAAATTGAAATTCAGTATGCAGCCTCCTTGAGACTCCTTCTTGACAAATCGAGAGGTCCAGATCAGCTGAGTGGCTCCTAAAGCAAAGGAAAAAGTTGAAAGGGAAAGAAGGAGGGGGAGAAAGACATGAAAATGTCCCAATGCGTTGCAGACTTGTATGCAAGCGTACTTGTATGGAGCTCCCAAATCAGCTGAGTCGAAAATGGAGCTCCTAGATCAGCTTTTCCCTAATGATCCCACGTTTCTGAGATTTGGTATGTGGGCCCTTGAGGGACTTCTGAACACAACTGAGTCGAAAATGGAGCTCTCAGATCAGCTGAGTCGAAAATAGAGCTCTCAGATCAGCTGAGTCGAAAATGGAGCTCCCAGATCAGCTGAGTCGAAAATGGAGCTCTCAGATCAGCTGGGTCGAAAATGGAGCTCGCAGATCAGCTGAGTCGAAATTGGAGCTCCTTGATCAACGGAGTCGAAAATTGTTTTTTTTCCCTCATTCTTCCTGTTTTCGTTTCATTAACAAATAAATTGCATTCATTGATGTAGATATGAGGACTGTATTGTGGCCAAACTTCCTCAGCCAACGTACGTCTTGCCTCGAGAGAAACCTCTTCCCAAGCCCAAACCACTCACCAAGTGGGAAGAGTACGCCAAGAAGAAGGGAATTTCACCGAAGAAGAAGTCCAACGTCACTTGGGATGAAGTTCTCAAGGTAATATCTGAAGTGAATGATTCAAGTACTGAGATGCTGTCTCAAAAAGAGAACTCCTCGGGTGGGAGGTCCTCCTCTTGAAATAATTTTTCTGAATTCCAACTCTTCAGGTTACGAAAACACAATCTTTCCATGCCTCCACGGAAAATCAAGTGTTACCCTATGTACCTATAGCTTATTAAATCCATAGTTTTTTAGACTCTTGAACGCTTTTGGAGTTGGAGGAAATGGAAATTGTTTGACTGTTTTATTTATGTATCTGTACAATTTAGGGCCTTAAGGCCCTGTCTTCCAATAGAACAGAAGTTAGTAAAATAACGTAATCTTCCCCATGAAGTCAGTCTTTAAACATACAAAAATAATATAAAATCACAAAATAATACACATTCTTTTATTATACTTTCAATTTTATGTTTAGTTATTGAACAATTTCAATTTTGTTTGTGTGCTGACCTGCTTTAGTTCTGATCACAATGGTGTAATAACACCTCTTTAAATTTCACTTTAAAAATTGCTATTGTTTTCCCTGCAAATAGTTCCTTAACTTGGTTGTAAAGGTTGGGCTCTAATAGCCAGTAGTTTGTAGTTATTTTGAAGTATTTGCGGAACTGAAGAAATCATTTCAAGAACCAAACTACAACAAAAATATGATATTTCAGAAATGGGTGCCTCGTTACGGCTACAAAAAATCTGCAGCTGAAAAGGAGAAGGATTGGATCATAGAAGTCCCTCAAAGCGTCGATCCCTATACTGACATGTTTGAGAAGAAAGCGGAAATCAAAGCAGAAAAGGTAATTTACGGAATAGCTTTATTGAATTGAATAGAATGAGCTATTTCGTGTACATTATTGAGTAGTTTACTGTCTGCATCGTTTTTCGTATTTCCAGATCAACAAAAATGAATACCAACGATTGAGAAACATTGCCAAGGGTAAGAAAATCAAGGTGCCGTCAATGGGACTTCCACCTACTGGCAAATTGAATTCACTTCAGGTAAGATAAGAACTAATAATCAAGTATTATTAATTAATTAAGCATTATTTAATTGATTAATCACAATCATTACCTACCTAGTGGACCCTTATGGTGGATTTCTCCATGTTCGAGTTAAAGTCCGAGATAGCTAACTCTCAGAGTCAAGGGAATCTCCGAGTTAGCCTCAGTTCCGTTTCACCATGGCTTCAACGGTGAGAGTTAGTTATCCCTAGGTTAGCTTCGCAATGGGTGGCCCTAGACGGGATATCCCCATGACAACGCAGATAACAGAGGTAACGCGGCTTGTTTTGTTTTGACCGTGTAGTTTTGATTTAGTTTTGCCAGCGATGGAGAGTAGGGATGTCCATCGAAGGCTAAAGTATCGATATTGACGGTATCGATACCCTCGGTTGCGTTTGATACTTGGCATCGATATATCGGTGGAAAAGTATCGATACTTCATGGTATCGAATACTTTTTCCAACTCCCTCTGTTTTAATGTATTAAAACAAATTACTTCAATCACTGTGGCCAGCAAAAAAATACAAATAGAAAAAAAGTTCTGGCACACTTCTCACTCTCAGTCAGTACTGATGGCTGAAACCTATTATGTACATTTTTAAAACATACAACTAAATATTCATATTATATTTAAATTATTACAAAGCTGAGATCAGTATTAAATACTAAAAAAAAAAGGTTATTGTGGGACACATCTCATTGCCCAAACTCCTGCTTGGTTGTATTGTTGTACGTGGAATAAATCTTCTTGCATATTTTGCATTGTCCTTTCTTTTCTCTCTAGGTCCCCACGACATTGAAGTGCTTTCACACCTCACTTTTTAGAGGAGCCATTTCGTTTAGCGTTTACTCGCTATGCACATTCGAATCAAATGTAGTACGCGGATTACCACTATAGAATTTTAGAATTTTGGTTGGTAGTGGTGTCGCCTCGTCCCTGTCTACCTCTACTCTGAGTTAATCTTTAATGATTGTTTTTAGAAACAATACGCGAATATAAGTCGGATGTTCGGGTTCGGTTTTCAAGTATCGATACTACAGTTGAAAAGTGTAAAAATATCGATACAACAGAGTATCGTCAACAACGAGTATCGATACTAAAATATCGATGTATCGGAACTAAGTATCGATACAGTATCGCCCATCCCTAATGGAGAGTCAAAAAAGGAAATGAAATGTAAATTTCACCAAAGTAGGTAAACGTTATTGTAAAATATTCGCTTTCAATTGAATGAAATTCAAATAGGTAGGTAGGTAGGTAGGTAGGTACGTAATTTTATAGATTTTTTTTTCAAGGATGAATGCTATGAAACAAGATTCCACAGTATTATTGAATACAATGATAGAAAAACAAACAAACGGAAAACATCGTCAAAAAGCAATGATTTTTGTACATAATCCAAATATATAGGTACCTATATTTAAATCGTATAATACCTACCCTTTTTTCCCCAAATTTCACGTACTTGACCAGATAATGCAAACAAATTTACAGATAGGAGTAATAGTTTTGTTAAAAAAAAAAAAATCTAACCTGGAAATATTTATAGTTGCAGTATAAAGTCGTATGTATATTCGCAAATGAACAAGGCAGAGTTATTTATCTTCCAATAATTTCCAAGAAAATTGTGAAGGTTGCTTCCGACAGCCGAAATCGGTCTGTATAATCGTTATCTTCGTACTCTTCCATATAATTGGCTCTCTGAAGACCTGCAGCCAGATGATCATTGATCATCTCCAGTTCATCGACGTCATCCTCGAAAGTTCTACCATACGCCATTCTCGAAATTTTACGCGGAATTCGTATACCTACCTAATTCACAAAATAAAACAAGATGGCCGAAAACTGACAGCTGTTCTGAACTGTTCTGAACTGACAGATATCACTAGAAAAGCGAAGAAATACAACGACACACGCG
>JAEMON010000013.1:13487406-13499211 GCA_030264115.1 Lygus lineolaris
CTGTGTAGCGACAAATAGGTACCCTAAAAGAATTACCTAGGTATCTCTATGAAGAGAGTAGTTCACTGTTAGCGAATTTTCGAAGAAAATAAAGCTATTGCAATGGCTGAATTTTCGAAGAAAATAAATGCTTAAATGCAATGGCTTAACAATTTTTGTAATGCAAATTTTTGACAATTTTCTTCATGGAAATCCGTTTCAGACCATTCTAAAACGATTCCTGAAATTTAACACTTTTTCATAAGTATATGTATTTATTTATATATGTGTAACTCCAGACGATATCTGCCCGAGGGATCGATATAAAAAATCAAAAAAATTTTAAAATGTCAATAATATCAAAAGTAAAGCTGAGTTCGTTAGCCAGAACTTTTGGAGTATGTACTCCAAGGGGTAAAATTTTAAAAATTTAGTTTCAAAAATCGCTTAAAAAAAAACCTGATTTTGAGGTTTTTGGTGTGAAATACCATCCTAAACATATGAACATATGGTATATTCGGAATCAGCGTGAAATTTCCTATAAGATTCACCCACAAAATCGGTTAAAATTATTCTTTGAAAATTTGCTCACCAACTCATGCTGCATGAATGGGACTTTTTAAAAATGTGAGACCTCTATTTTTCATTGCAGATTCGAATTGTAGGCTTACAACAAACCCGATAAGGGAAGCAGTTTGCACGATGGAGCAAAACGACGTCCAAGGGCTCCTGCTGAAGGTTTTGGACGTACTGCACAAATCAGGGGCCTTGTCGCCCGTTGAAGACTCCAAAGTCGTCGAGTTTCATCAGCCCCAAGATTTAGAGGTAGATACCTAAGAGTATACGCGAGCTCTAAAATTAGTTCAAAATTTTTTATTATTATTATTATTATTATTTTTTAAAGTAATTTTCATTTACAATACCTACACAGATGTCCAAGTAAATTCAGACTAAGATAAAAAATTAAATTAAAGCATTCTACAAAAAATTAAATTTCCTCGCTAATTCTCCAAGCATTTGTGTTTTGTGATATTCAGAGCCCTTTGACAATACCTTCTCTGTGTTCTAGGCAACTAGGTAGGTACTGCTATACAGCTGGGTGAGCAGTGAGCAGGGATTGGTTAGATAATAGTAGATATTATGAAAGGCATACTGCAGTGTTTGGTGGATAAGTCTACCTTCAAGATAAAGGAACTAGATGAACTTGGATGAAACTGCATTCCTAGACTGTGTACACAGTGATTGATTCAAAGGAGACAAACCCGGTCGAAAGTCCTTGAGAGAACGGCTTGAGCATCGGTGGAGCCATAACGTTTTAACAGCCTACCAGTTTACGATTGTATCACAATCCCAACAAAACTAGAAATACAGGTTCGACGTGGTAAGTTCGTCGGATTGAGAAATGTCGATTGAGATTCAAATTCAGAGGTACCTATTCGAATCATAAGTTATAATTACTTATTTATCATTGAAACGAAATTGCATTGGTTAACGTAAATACGAGCTAATAGGTAGGTAGGTAATTGTCCTAATTATTTTAATAGAAGTCAACATAGTCTATTGAAAAAGACTCCAGTTTCGACAGTATATTATGCTCGTCCCCACACGAGTGGACGGTTGGTACATAACATTTGCAGGCACAGGATTATTTAGTACCTAGATAATATAGGTATAGAGTTCTTAATGCCTCAAAAACAGTCCAGGTAATATAGTTTATTAGTTAATATAGAATGCTGCCTTAAAAACACTCTTCGTTCAAAAACGATTTCAGATAATAGAAGTAAGTATATAGTAGATGTACTGCCTTACAAATAGTATTAATTTCAAATCGTTATTGAATTTCTCATTAGAGGACATCTTGTAGAGAGGGGACGAATTTCCAAGGGCTGGGGAATCCCATAACCCCCCCCGTCCAAAAATCCTCTAAAAATTCCCCATCAAATTGGGTATCTTGGTATCTCAATACTTTCCATGGTGATTGATGGTATCTACATAGAAAATGCACGCACTCTTCGATTCCAACATTATTTTTTCAGTTTTTCATGTCTGGGTTCTTGTTATGTAGGTAGGCACTTTAATAATTTCCAATTATTGTTGGATAATTTTCTCCCAGCATAAACTTATTGGAGTGGAATTAATCATAATCATCATTCGTTGTATTCATAGGAAATACTGTCAGCTTTTAATCTGAATGAAAGCTGTTCAGAAAGCCGTTTGCTGGAGCTGGTTGGAGAGACTGCCAAGCTGAGCGTGCGCACGGGACACGCCATGTTTTTCAATCAACTGTACGGTGAGGTGGACAAGTATGGGCTTGTTGGAGCGCTTGTGTCTGAAGCTCTTAATACCAGCGCGTAAGTTACTTTTGGATGAGCATGGTGTCCACTATATGTATCTATTGATAAATTAGGATAGGTAGGTAAACATTTTTTTGTAACACACGTATCATGGAATGCGATGGTTTTCCATGTTGAAGGTTATAGCCGGTGGGAGGTTAGGCAACATTGAGGAAGTAGCATTGATGTTCAGGGTTGGAACACTTAACTCTTGTTAAGGTGGCCAAGCAACCCCATCATAACATGAGGCCCTGAGCACCATATTGGTGTAACAATAAAGCCTGGTTCACAAGGTCACTACTACCTCTTAGGACAGGATTAGCCAAAAAAATATTGAAGGGGTAGCAGAACATTGATCACAAGAGTATGAAATTATTGTACTTGGCAGATACTGATGACAAGGGCAACTCAAGTCAGACAGTCTCAGGGAACCTTAGAAATCATGGTTTATTATCTATCCACAATACGATAAGTTGCTGGTTTGTGTCCCAGAAAATATCTTTCTTTCTTCAAAATCTGTCTGTATCTGCGATTGCACAACAGTCACTAGCCAAACAGATTGCAAAATGGCCCCACCAGTACACATTACAGCAGGTCTCCAGACCATGTGGACCAGGACCAGGCTTGAAACAAACTGAACACTTCTCTGATTTCAGCTACACTCACGAAGTCGCGCCAGTCTTTAGTCTTTCTGAACGAGAGGTCATGAAAGCGTCCCTGAAGCTCGTTGACTTCAAGGATGGTGACGGTATATTCTCTCCAGGTGAGGGAGCTTCATTCCACATTGTTTTTATGTTTTGAAGTGGTACTTTCCTTCTAGGATTTTCTCAATTTGGGGAGGGCCTAGGCCATAAAATCACTCTGCTTTGAGGGCTCCAGATTATTCTTTGGACAGATCGAGGTATATCAAATGAAATGGTTCCTTGATCAATTCCTAGATATATTAGGTACATTAGTACATAGGTATTGTAATAGGGTACTAAATTTCTATTGCAGGTGGCAGCATCTCCAACATGTATGGCATTGTTGTTTCAAGATATAAAAAGTTTCCCAATGTCAAGCAAACCGGTCTTTTCTCGCTTCCACCTCTTGTATTGTTTACATCTCAAGAGGTAAGTTTTTTGCCCTTTATTGTATTCTCCCTTGTCGCCAAAAAAACACTGACCTTGTAGATAAGTTATAAAACCGACCACTAAGGGGTAAGCACCGCTTATACTGTGATTGAAGTTCAATAATTCTACCAGGTTGACACCTCAAGGTCAGCGGATGTTCCCCTACAGCAGAAGCTGTTTTGTCCAGAAAGGAAGGGGAGAACTGAGCCCCCCCACACACACACAATGGGAGGTTAGAAAACATCAAACTGAGTATATCCAAGTATGGATACCAGGTCCATGGAACTGAACGCATTCTACCGGGGATTAGGTTATCTAAACTACTGGTAAAACTTCATGGTAAAACGATGACGCCGAAATCTTGAGTCAACAAGAAGAGCATCCACAGAGTGCTTAGCATCAGCCTCTCTGCCCTCACATAACTCTTTGCCTAATTGTAGAGAAAATCATATTGTCCACAACCTATCGGACCTTGTGAGCGGACAGGTAAAACTTCAACATTGCCCAGCTATGATTGTGAGTAGGTAGGTATCTTCCCCCAGATGAATATTCCCATCATTAGGCAATTCTGACTTGCACTCGTCCCAAACTAACTGACTAGGTATCTACTCACTTTACAAACTTTTCGCAAGCACCTTGAAAGAAAATGAATGTATTTCATTTTCTTTCACCTTTACAATGTCCAAGCTTCAGTTTTAGCAGGAAACTGTCACCACCTGTCACCAAAAGAGCAGGTAAAGCATGTTCCATGTTTCTTGAATTTTAGCCATAGGCTCTAAGCAAAAGCATCCGGGGGTGCAGGGGGCTGGGCCCCTGCCGAGGCCCGATTTTTTTTTTTTTTTAATCAAGGCGTTTCTCTTTTTTTAGTCTCACTATTCAATAACCAAAGGAGCTCACTGGTTGGGACTTGGCACTGACAATGTGGTGAAGGTGAAATGCGACGACAGAGGGAGAATGATCCCCTCAGAACTGGAAAGCGCCATAGCCAAAACTTTGAGCGAGGGAAAAGTGCCACTCATGGTCAACTGTACTGCCGGAAGTACTGTACTAGGTGCGTTTGACCCCTTGGAAGAAGTAGCCGAAATATGCCAACGACTGGGGATATGGATGCACGTTGACGTGAGATGTCTATAATAATAAACTTAATAGCTAAAACAATAGTAGTGTAGTATAAATAGCAACAGGCGTTAGTATTTTTTTTTTTTTTTTTTTTTTGTGGTTGTACCTAGGACCTAGAGAATACAGTTAACCCACATAGTAACAGAAGCATAGTAGCATTCACACGACAATGCTGCATTTCTTGTTTTGGCTTGACTAAAAATTAAATCAAGGTACGTAATATATCAAGCAGCCTTATAATTTGTCAAGGGGTATTCCAGGGATTTATCATAAAACCACTCCTCACAAACTGTACTAGATGCCACTCTGATTGGTACACCCCTCCTCTCTTTCAATTTCTCTAACAACTAATGCCCCAGATGGTCACCAAACAGACCGCTTCTGATTCTCTCAAGCCTAGGTTTCAAGCCCCTGGAACCCCTGAGTCAGAATGAAAACATCCATATCCACGAGAATAGAATTGAATAAGAATACTTAATGAAAAGGGTTTCCGGTTTTGAAATGGATATAAGGGGTATTCATGGTCAAGGATTTACGACATTGAATGGTCGAATTGGGACTTTCGAAGTGAGCTTATGCGCATGCGCCCTGGCTCCGATTCGATTTACGACGATTCGAATTTACCCTCCGTTATCACTCGTGTCCTACTACTCGCTATCACAATTTCATGAATTCACAATTTCATCTATACATTTCGCTTTTCTGGCTTTTTCTCGGCATGATTAGGAATTACGATACGTACAAACAAGCCAACTGACAAACGATATAGAAAAACGACTATTGATAACAGGTTAGGTGATAACACTGATATCCTGATATGGCCTTTGCCAGATGCCACAAGGAGCGCTACACGCACTTCGATTTTCGACCATTCGACAGGGGAAAATGTAGGAGCCTCATGATCCCTCGAATTTCGAAAATCGAATATCAGATTCGATATTCGACGATCGAATCAGACCCCTATAGTTCGTATCAGAATCTGAGTTCACACTCCGTACGTACTGTCTAGCAACAATTTGCATCTTTTTTTGGCTCGTGACAAAGAGAGGGGGGGACGAATGAATGTTAGCCATAGGCTCTAAGCAAAAGCATACGATTTTTTCTTGTCAAAGGTAATGCGCTGTGCTTAAGAGTCACGAAGCATCTCACCAAGGGTGGCATGGTGGGGACTCACTTCTACCCGAAAGAAGATGCAAAGTAATCGTTGGTAGACAGTACCTGTAACTACTCTGTGCAATTCATTCTCCAGGGTTGATACCACCTCTTCTAATCTTAACTTGAAGAAAGACAGCTGAAACCCAAAACCCAATAGACAAACAGGTAAATCCAAGCTAAACCAACTTTTTACAATTTCAACCAATAAATCACAGGCGACACTGATAGATCCACAGTTGGTATTGTTCTCTGCAGTTGATTGGAACTAATTATGCGCGATTGCGTCGAGTTACGTTGCTAACATACTTATTAAAATAATAAAAAATTGAAAATTAATTGATGTATTGAGACAAAACTATACATCTGAGTGCCTTATTTACAGGCCTGCTGGGGCGGCACCCTTCTCCTCTCAGAAAAACATCGAAACCGACTAGCTGGAATTGAAAAGTAAGTGAATGTCTATTCGATTACTAAATACACGCCATTCCCATTGAAAGGCTGTGGGGCTCAAAATTAAACCTTAGTACATACAATCAATGAATGCAACAACATTAATAGTGCATATACCTAATATATTTATGAATTACCTAACGGATACTATCATATTTCACTACTATCATTTCTCTTCATATTTCAGGGCCGACTCAGTATCATGGAACCCTCACAAGATGCTTGGTGCTCCACTTCAGTGCTCCCTGTTCCTTTTGAAACACGGTGCAAGTAGCTATTTTAGTTCTAAAACCCTTACATTGTAACAGGAATAGCTTCAGGTACTTATGAACCTGCCTTCCCTGCGAATTCCAATCGTTGATTACCTATAAGCAACAAAAACTTGGAAAAACATACAAAGTTGAATATATGTCATGGAACTTTCACACAAAAATTGAACGAGGTTTCTCATTTTCAGGACTTGTTGAAATTGTGCAATATGGCAGGTGCAACATACCTATTTCAAAAGGACAAAATGTATGACCCTTCCTATGATTCAGGAGACAAGAGCGTACAGTGCGGAAGGAAAGTGGACTCCTTCAAGTTGTGGACTCTTTGGAAGGCGCGAGGTGGCCCAGGCCTGGGCGCCCTTGTGGACCATGCCTTAGAAATATCCATGTAAATAAACATTTAGAACCAATCCATTATTAGAATTAGATAATTTTAGTTTTGGTGTTTAGTATTGATTTTCAATTCTCTGGGAAACCATAGGGCCCTGCGGTTCATCTTCCTCAGGCTCCTACAGAACACCAAACTACACGCCACTTTATACTATAAGTACATCTAAACTTTTGGTTTGATCCCGTCTATCGTTTATTGAAGTTTATATTGTTGTTACAGCTACTTTTTAGAAAAAATAAAAGGAAGACCAGGTTTCAAGCCTGTGTTGGCAGAATACGAGACCACCAACATCTGTTTTTGGTACATTCCACCACGCCTGAGAAATCAGCCAGAAACTGAAGAATGGTGGGATCAAATTCACAAGGTAGGCTCTGTTGTGCAAATGGACCTGCTTCTCAAGCACGACTAGGTTAGGTTTAAAAATGTCGTTTTTGAAAACATTTCTACCAAATGTTTACTTTTGGTTAGAGGTTAATGCTAGAAAACAAGGGTAAGAAGGCCGTTATAATTTGAAAATTGTTTTGAAATCACAAAGAAAATCGGAGAGCAGGACACACCTTCTCAATAAGATGGAAACGGTGTTAATGAAAAACGTCAATTTCCACGAAAATAATGAGTTAAAAAGTTAAATCGATTTCGACGGTTAGGACATTATCAGTAACAAATAGGAACAAATATTATCATCAGTAACAAAATAAGAGTTCTTATTTGTTGTTTGATGGCCTAAGTATGTCAACCTGATCAGGAATGGGGTCCACAGAAAGAAAACACCTTCTTCGCCGAGCTTTCGTGAAATATATTCACTTCTTCAGAGCTCGAAGGTAAGCCTAGAGCGTGAGCATCACACCCCTGTCAATATCCATGAAAAACCAGAAGACCGGTAATCTTCACTGAATTTAACCAAACTATTGCAGAAATGAAGTAAAAAAGGGTTAACACCAAATCTATAGTGAACAATATCGACATATAATCATTAAAAATCAATTAAAATGTGCAGGCTACTACTAACAAACTTCTGATAACTGATAACCATCACAATCAACTTCTTCCTTACACCAAATATATCACCAAATATATCCTTCACCAATTGAATATATTTCACGAAAGCTCGGCGAAGAAGGTGTTTTCTTTCTGTGGACCCCATTCCTGGTCAGGTTGACATACTTATCCGTCTGGGTTGATCTCCATATTGAAGTTTGATGGCCTAACCGTCGAAATCGATTTAACTTTGAAACTCATCATTTTCGTGGAAATTTACGTTTTCCATTAACTCCGTTCTCGTCTTATTGAAATGGGTTTCCGCAACTTAGTCGCGAGTGATTTAGTTAGGGACACCACCTACTGAAATACCATGTGGGTTTAGAGTACCTACCCTTGAAAAGTGAGGGAAATCAAGCTCCGAAGGATCATACTATCTTTTTAGAATGAACTTGACTTTACGTTTGACATCGTTCCGTCGCCTCCTCACTGAAAATGGAATGTGTTGTCAAACGAATAGTGCCAATAGAGCTCTTCTGGTCAACTGGGGGGACGCCCCTTTACGAGACTCTCAACCATGGTCAAACAGTAGGTATGTTGAACTGATCGGGAATGGGGTCCGCAGAAAGAAAACACCCCCTTTGCCGAGCTTTCGTGAAACTTCATCAGGGCCTGCACAACAATAACAACGTTTTCTGTGCAGGCCCTGATGAAGTGTATATCCCACGAAAGCCTGGCAAAGGAGGTGTTTTCTTTCTGTGGACCCCATTCTCGATCAGTTCGACATACTTATTCGTCTGGGTCGATCTTCATATTGAGAACAGTAGGTACCTATCTGATCTATTCCTCATCAAATCCTTGTTTCAGGTGGGACCGGCTTTGAAAAAAAGGTTCACTGAAGAAGGAGTGATGATGCTGGGCTACCAACCCCTCGAGTACAGAGGCCTGAAGAACTTTTTCCGAATGGTCGTCACGTGCCACCCACCAAGAACTGTACAGCAGATGGATCGCGTAGTCGAACTTTTTGAAAAGTACGGAAGTGAACTTTAAATCAATCCCTTTGTTCCTGACGAAAAATCAGTCTTTTTGAGAATAATTGGTTATTTTGTGTGAAACTGCGCATTTCAACTGCCATTATGTTACCACATTACCCCAGTTGCTTGAGCCCATAATGTGGGATTTGGACCATACGTGTCATTACTGTCGACCCCAACTTTCTTGAACCAACATGGCATGGTATCACTTTTAAGAGAACCAAACCTGGTTCATGGACGCTACAATAATGACATGGAAGGGAGGGTGTGTTGGTCCCTTCGATTACAATAATGATAATGCACATCTGAAATGAACGACCTGTGATAAAAGTGGAATTCCTCAAGATAGCTGATTGATCTTTTTTCTAATATTGTAAAATTCTAATATTATAATAATTCTTTTCACCTAATATTGTGAGTGACGATTTTTTTCAATCCTTCATTGGTCGATAGCAAATGTTTCAATGATAGCACAGATAGCTAGCTTTTGGAGTTCCTACTGGCTCTTGAAACCACAATTTGATACAAAAAGATAGAACACCTGATCCCTAGTGTGTCAGTCATGATGGACCGTCGATTCTAGGTAACAGAGGAGAGAGTATTTTCCTTTCGCCTACAACCCGGCCATTGTTTTGCGACCAAACCCATCAAAATCAGTCCAATAGTTTATACAGAATAGACGTACAGACACACACTTGACAATTTATTATATATCTCTTCAGAATTCTCCCTTCTTTCTTCAGAATTTTCAATAATTTTCCTCTACACTGGAGAAAGAATTGAAAGATTGAGGAAAAAGAGCGTTTTTGTACAGAATGTATTCATCAAGAATTTGGAATAACTGATCGATGAAAGTGCGCTGTAAGAGTACAGTAACTGGTTGGAGCCTGCTGGTTAGGGTTAGGTAATCCATAATAATCTAAACTAGCACACCCGAGCCAACCAAGACGCGTGTACCCACACCACATCATCACTGAATTACTCTGACTCTGATTTTTACTCTATCACCTCCCCACTTGTCCAGGTTTTCTATCAAAAGTTGAAGCCATAATCACAAGCGTTTTTTCAGCTTTTTATGAGCATTTTTCTGTCTGGAAGTTGACGTGCCGAAATCTTCAGATGCAGCGCACTCTGGCGGCAAGCTGTTTTATTAGTAAGGAACCCTTACGTCACTACAAGTTTTGAGGTGTCAGGTTTTAGTGAAGTTATTGATGGAGATCTGAATGGGGGACTTGCATGTGTCGGAATTTTGCATTTTAAACCTCAATATCTGATTCAGCGCTCTTCAAAACCCCCTGAAATTGAGTTGAAAGGGTACGGGTGATATCATTTAGGTTCTACAGAAGGGGGTCCCGCCCAGGAAGGTTGGTGATGTCAGCTAGGTTTAAATTACAAGACCCATTTTCGGTAACTTTCATTCGACGGATACTCCACCCCTCATATAGCTCCCTTTCGGAAAGCCCCCATTGAGATCTTTCAAATTATAAAATAAAAAATAACCATGCAAGTTCCCCATTGCTACCTTTCCACGGGTATTGTCGTTGGAAAACATTAGAGTGTGTTCTAAATCTACCAGAGGCTTGAAAAAAGCTCCGCCAGAATGCGCACCATGCTAAGTATGGGGTGGTGAAAGGTTAAGCTTGGGAAAAAACTGAAAAGTGCCCTTCTTCCTCTTCAACTTCCAGCCAGGAAAAATTTCAGAAAAAAACTGAAAACCCCGCGTGCGATAAGGCCTTTAGGGAGGGCATGTTTTCACGATTCCATACTATTTTCACAATGGGATGGTGGAACTGACTTTATTTGGCCTGCCCTAAGTTCCAATTAGCAGTAATTATTTGGGTTTTGTGGGTTATTTATTTACTGAGCTGAAATGATAGGGAGATCAACCACGCGATATCCACACTCTCCCGGACTTGCGACACGGCTCCTTCTTGATTAACATAAATTAACCTATACTCAAGAAGGCCAAGGGTTACAACGTTGCACTCTCCTCAGAGGGGACCGACATGGATGTTGCCCCTACCACCCCTATATATAGCCCACTATATAGTGATGAATACTGCCGTATAAGGCCCGCCGCAAATTGAACCCAACACACGCACAGCCCACGCGTGGGGGAAAATGCGAAACACAGTTTTGAATCAGGTACCGCATATTGGACCCAGCACACGCCCAGCCCACGCAGTTGCTTTCCACGCGTGGGTCGGTTTGTGCTCGTCGCACAGTTTTCGTGGGTCGTGGGTCTAGCGTGGGTTTCGATATTAGCTCATTTTCTAAGAAAATGAAGCTATTGCAATGGCTTCAAAATTCAAATAATGCGAATTTTTGAAAATTTTCTTCATGGAAATCCGTTTCAGACCATTTTAAAACGATTCCTGAAATTTGACATATTTTTATATGTATATATTTATGCCAGTCACTCCAGACGATATCTGCCGAGAGATCGAGATAAAAAATCATGAAAAAAATTTCAAAATGTAAATAATATTTAAAGGATGAGTTCGTTGGAAAGAATTTTTGGAGTACTCCAAGGGGTCATATTTTGAAAATTTAGCGTCAAAAATCGCTTTAAAAAAACGTGTTTTTTGAGGTGTTAGGTGTGAATTACCATCTTGAACATAGGAACATATATGGTACCTTTATTCGGAATCACGTGAAATTTCCTATTAGAATCATTCTTAAAAAATTCCCATTCATCAACTCATGCTGCATGAATGGGACTTTTTTGTTCAGTTAGGAGAGAATGGAACTTGAAAAGTTGATCGAACTTATAAACCAAGATATATATTCCCAACCGGGGTTAATCTGTGAAGCAAATAAAATACATTTCATTAATAAATGCATTAACTTAAGTTAATAGGCATACAGCTAACTTTTCCTCGCTGTTGATTGGTTTTTCCAATTTGGTTTCTTTTTGGACCAATTTGGTTCCAATTTGGTTTCTACTTTTTCAAACTGCTCCCGGGTAAGCCGAAAACTATCCTT
>JAEMON010000013.1:13508053-13519352 GCA_030264115.1 Lygus lineolaris
GTGGACTGCAGGCCATCGTATAGTGGATGGGCCCCTTAAGACCATTGCCGCAGGTCACCACACACTATCAGTCAATCGCCTGCAGGCGGACGTACAGAACTGTCGATGTGAGCCTGAAGGCGGCACTCACTATGCGACAAGCGCCTGCAGTCCACCTTCAGTCCGCAGACTCTCAGTCCAAAATGACTTGTGCAGCGACGGTGTTGAAATGGCCGGCCGGCGGACTGACGAAAACCGCACTGTTCGCGTTCCGTCGATCAGGGGCCTGCAGGCCGACGGATAGTGGGTGGTGGGCGACAGTCCTGGGCCTGCAGGCCCCTGATCGGACAGGCCCACGACTGTCGCCGGACTGACGTCGGATCCTCGCCTCCCCAGCCGCCACTCACCATCAGTCCGCGCGGACTGACGATTATTAACTGATGAATGGGTGGCCGATTTCGATGGACTGTCAGTCCGTGGACTGCAGGCTATCGTATAGTGGATGGGGTGCTTAACTGTTAACTGAATGAATTCAAGTTGATCGGAACACAGAATGACCAACAATTGGTCCATTCAATGGTAGCCCAACATTAAAACACCTGACTGCTTAAGACAATGGTATTCTGTAACACGGACACAAATTCTATCATTCTACAGGGTGCGGCAGAGAGGACGGACGGTTTTTAAAAAATCATAAAATAGTTAATTTTTACTCAAAAACAAATTTATTGGTGCAATCAGGTTCGCAAGGAAATAGCATTTGATACAGTCAAGTGTGGAAAATCACATCAGGCAGAAAATCGTTGATGCAGTGCTGGAGGCGTTCTTGGAAGTTCGCGTAGACTCTCTCCAACATTGCTCTCTCAACTTGGGCCACTTCCACGCGAATTGCGTCCTTCTATTCGTCCAGAGTTCGGCGCTTGTTCTCGTATACTCTAGCCTTGAGGTGTCCCCATAAGAATAAATCGCAAATGGATAAATCTGGGGACCGAGGAGGCCAATGAACATCGCCAAACCTGGAAATAAGGCGACCAGGGAAACGAGGGCGAATAACGTCCATTGATGCTCTGGCTGTGTGGGTGGCCTGCGAAGTGATTCAATCCAACGTAGGATGGTGTTTCGAGAGGGAACAGCTCTATTCCTATGAATGTTGAAGTGGCGACGAAACTCACGCTGTACGACAGTGACTGACTCATCATTTCGGACGAAACAATCATAGGCGAAAACGCGGTGCTCCACCGTCCAAGGCTCCATGATGACAACTAGTAAAAAAAATGCTAGGAACTCACGAGTCAAACGGCACCATCCCCATCTCTCTAGTATATGGAGGGAGAGAGTACTACCCATTTCAAAAACGTCCGTCTCTCTGCCGCACCCTGTATAATATCATAATACAATAATTACTATAATTTTTCTATTACTGAGTTTAATTTGTTTGTCACACCGACAGTAATGTTTCTAGTTCAATGTGTGGGAAATGAATACATATTGATATACATACTTGAAGGGCAAACAAATATGATTTTTTTGTTCCATTTGCAGATTACGCAGTTCCTAGATATCAAGCGATACCGTCCTCGTATCTATGTTATGGCCGACACAGATATAACCTCGGAAATGAAAATCGTCTCGATCGAATACAATAATCCAAAAGGTTAGAAAAGCAACTACACATGCTGAACTTCAAGATAAGCAAGTGAACAGAATGTTATAGCTCAATAAGCCTGTCCCACCAATTTTATATAAATCGATAGAGGTGAAAGGTAGGGCGAGGGAGGAAACCCCCTGTTCCATCAGCCTGCGCCTAGGGTTAGGCAATCGAACTAGCCAGTGGCCACGACCAGACCAAAAGAAAACAGGGACTGGAGCCTGGGTTTGAACACTGAAAGTCAGAACTACTATACAGTCATAGGAATCTTCACAAAATCCGCGTAGCTACCCACTCGGCCATCCTGTCAGTTGCCTATTGGTGAAAGATTTTGGAGCTGAGAAGTTTCCTGTACACACATGGTACTCATAGTTCGCCTTACAATCTCTTTTCTCTTCTGTTGGACACTATAAAACCACTTAAGTGTCCATGATGAACTTCAATTTCTCAACATGAGATACCGCTACATACTGTCGAATTCTAACGTCACCCCCAACCCCTTGCTTTCATCCTGTACTCTAGTTTTAATTGTCTATATTTTCTATTTAAAAAAAAAAAAATCATTGACGTGGGTGTTTTTGGAAAATGGTGATATTGTTTTTATTTAGCTGTTCTGTTTGTGTGGTTTTTTTTGTGATCTAAGCTCCTAGTGTTTATTTTTTCAAACAGATTTCCTAATAAATTGTGTTACATTTGAATTATTCACTTTCATGGAATTATTGAAGGAATTAGGGTGTTTTCTGAATCCATGGTGCCAATTCCCCCCTCAATTATTTGTGTATCTCTTGATTCTGATGGGGTCCAGGGTGGCTTAGGTGGTAGCACACCCACGTGACTTCTCTGGGCTGTGACTATAGGCCAATTCCAGCGGTCTTTAGAGTTCTAGTCAAGGTCATGACCCCACAGTTGTGGCGGCGAGGGAATAGGTAAAGATGAAAGCTGGAACCCCAATCTCAGAAGTCGACTTTGAAGGGCAGAGAGGAATTAATAAACTGATCACTTATCACCTCCAGGTTGATACCTGTAGCTGATCGACCAGCCTCAGTACCTCGTGGACTGCCATGCCATGTTTTTTTTTTTTTTTTTTAATGATTCTGCTGGTACTTTGGTATATGAATGCATGTCCTATTACCTACATCGTTGTTGACAGGTGACTACATTGTCATGAAAATTCCGAGGAGTCGCGCTGTTGGACAGTCATACGTGACTTCTGTCTTCACCACGATATGGTCCACTCTCCGGTCGATACCTCCAATGCTGTACCACAGGCCGGAGCTCATCCTCTGTAACGGGCCTGGAACCTGCATCCCCATCTGTCTCATCGCGTTCCTCATGAGAGCCGCCTACATAAACGACAACCGCATCCTCTTCTTCGAAAGCGTCTGCCGCGTCAAGTCGCTCTCCTTGTCCGGTAAAATCCTCCTATTCTTCGCTGACCACATTTTCGTCCAGTGGCCCGAACTCGCCCAAAAGTATAATTGGCGGACGCAATACATTGCCAATCCCTAGCCCACCGTAACGATGGATGGGTATGTACTATTATAAACGCCCTTATAGTGCGCATATCCTTCCAAAGGATATTTTTGTTATAAAACGGGAAACGACAAATTTTAACCTAAGTCCCTAGTGCTAGAATTAATTTACCTATTGTGATTGACTTATTGAGGTACATGTGATCTAAGTGGTCTTCTACTCAGCCTTTTGAGTGATTATTAATCAAAGACTGATGATTATTGTTAACTATTAAAACTGCTTACCCGTGATTAATCCATTATTGCATAACCTTTCCCTCTTGGAAGCTGTTCGATCGTCCAAGTACCATGTCAAAATATTTTGAATCGTTAACACGAACATTTTGTCATAGGATCCGACTTTCTGTGTTACTGTGCGATGAGGGAAAGAAGAAAATATCAAGCATTTGCTATACTTGTCATACATTTTAATTGATACGTGAATAACACATTGAGATTCTGTAAGGTACACAAGGTAATGGAGAAATCAATCAACACCAAGAACGTGTGAATTGGGAAACACACCAGGGTCATCCTTTGAAAACTTTGGTCTAACAAAAAATTGAATTTCTATGGCGGCATTTGGAGTATGAACGGATAATTTTCTTATTAGCCGATCCACATCATGAGATTAAAGGCGAGAGCTGCACCACTCGATTGACTAAAAACGAAATGTTCGCAAGAACTTTTAATTAAATTTTCATAAATTTAACACTAACAACTACGAAGGTCGATTGTTGCTCGCAATCGATTGTTTCGTTAGTTTTCCACTGAATTCATTCGTAACCGGCACGACATCATAATGCATAAAGGACTCCACGAATATGCCAACAAAGGCAAACAAATTTCAAGAGGCCTTTTCTTTGCCCATGTTCCAGGAAAATTCACTATCCCTCCTTAATTTTCTTAAACCTAATTTCATTATTCAGATTTTTTTTTCTTCACAAAACGCATGGTTTAATAATTTTACTTAAATAAATTGTTGAATGAATTCTATTATTATTATAAAGTTTGAGTAATTAGGTAGGTATTATGAAAAATTCCCAGTTTCACATACGACCAAATTTGTTTGGATGCAGTATTATTTCAATGAGCTCCATATTCGACTCAGCTGATCTGGGAGCTCCATTTTTGACTCAGCTGATCTGAGAGCTCCATTTTCGACTCAGCTGATCTGGGAGCTCCATTTTCGAAGATAGGAATAAGCTAAGTTAATTCTTAGCTTCCTAGATTATTTTTCGTTACGTAACGCTTTTTGGTAACGGTTTTCGAGTTATGTGCCAGAGCAAAGACATAAAATGTCAATATGGTTCAATTTTTAATTCATTGTCAATAACATCGAAACAATTGATTGTTGGCGACAATCGACCTATCTTACTAACTACTAACTAACTATTTGAAAAAAATACGGTGAGTGAATAGAACAGTTCCTTAAAACAGGAAGTTGGTCTGCATGGGCACCTACTCCAATTAAAGGCACGTAGCATATTTTAGTAGGGAAACCTTTCCAGGATGTGCAACTTTGCATCTTATTTCACAAAGTCGGGTTTTTTAATGTCAGTAACCTTCAAATTTATATAAACACGCCATTCGGAGTCATAATCAGTCTAAAATGAAGTTGGCACAACTTTGTTCAAGTCGAGAACGCGGAGTGCATCAACGAAAAACTTCTTAGAAAATCAACGGACGATGAAACGTGCGGCACAAAGAACATGGATAGCATTGGCACAATAGCTAGCATAGCAGACCTGACTGGCTAAGAAATATCTACCAATTTCTACAGCAAATTCATACGAAATTTTGCGTATTTGCATGAAAAGAAGTGGTGCAGTTATCAGAATCAGGTAAAATATTCCAGATGATCCCCTTTCATAAAATAATAATAACGACGGATTTTTTGTACATTTCAAATATTTATCGATTTTCGTTCCAGCAAAAAAAATTATTTGCAACGATCAAATCACAAATTATTTTGGCCAACATCCCTTCCTTTCGAGTCATTTAGTAGAAAATATAAATCTATTTCACTTTTTGTTGCTTGCTCTCAGGAACTTGGAACTGTCTAGTTCAAATGTAAAAAGCTCTGGTCATACTCTAAAGGAAAACTGGGAGAAACACTAAACTGGCCATTGGAGCTCAAACGAAAACGTTACAATAAATATTTAATACAATAGATCATAATTTATTAACGCTAATTATATTGTTCAGTTTCATATTTTTACTCACACATTAACAAAGTCCACTATTGTGTTTCATACACCCTAAAATCAAACAATGGGGGATAAACAACTATGTACACCAATTTTGTAATGGGAATGGGTTAAGAATCATTCAAACGATTCACGTTACTTTTAGGTTTAGCTGAAAGCATCACCCCAGATTAACCCTAACATGGAGGTAATGATTAGCATCCATGACACCTAACCTTACTTGGTAAAGGGGAACCAATGTTGCAAGAGTGAGTTTCCAAAGAAAACGTTCTGAAAATGGCTTCATTATAAGGGTTAGCTACCAAACAAAAACTTATTTCAGCCAATGGGGAATTTGCATCAATTTTTTTCAAAAGTACTACAACGACGTAGGATAATTACGAAAATTATAGTCAATCGCCTGAAATTGCTTCCACAGAAATGTGGGGATGTAACCCTTTAGCTCCGAGGCCCGAGATATCGCGTACAAATTAGAGGTAACCTGGGGCCAAGGCCCTCCTTTTTGCACAACTGTTCATCCCCTCTGGGGCCAACGCCCGCTTTATCGCGTTCCTACGCCATTTATCTTCAGTCAAAATAACTATTCTCCAGGAACTTCCTGTAGGAGTGGAGAAATATATCTCCATGGAAGTATTCTTCTTTATATTATCTATCCATCATCATATTAGTTCAAGAGCTTCCAGATAGATGACGGGAAGACTGTCTATATGCCATTGTGTCATGAGGGGTTGAAAAATGTTCCAGCTGTGGGGGGCGTTGGAGGTTCAAGGTGGTTCGGCCTTTGCAACTCAGGGGCGTGCGAGCGTCCAGTAAGGGAAAGGTTAATGACGTATTCAACTAACAGTGAAAGGGTTGCCAGCCATCTCTGACTAACAGAGACAACTTAACAGAGAGGAAAGCCAATGGCAAGAAAGCGTTTCAGAGCCCCTGGGTTCTTGGGGTGCTTCCAAGTGCCAACTGCTGGAACTAAAGAAGCACGCAACTGAAAAAAAATGTCCTCGCTCCACCTGGATTTGAACTTCAGTCTCAAGCGTGCCAGCCAGAAATCAGCCAAAGAGCGTGGCGCTCTAACTGCCTGAGCTCAATTCAGAGGTGGAAAAGAAGGGCACTTAACTTTCATGCCAACGATCTCCATCATAATTTATTGAGGTTATTCAGTGTTTCTGCTGTTTCTTTTGAATAAACAATAACAATAGATAGGTTTTTTCTTCCTACCATATCCACGGAAACAAAAACGAAACGTGTAGCTGATAAGGGGAAACTGGACCAATAAGCTTGAAGAACGACTCTATACGTATACAAAAAGTTTTTCGTATATACGTGTAGAGCTGCCTCAACACGTCTTCAAGCTCATTGGTCCCCCACACATCTTGTTCTTATCTTCGTTTCCGTGGAGATGATGGGAATAACAAAAACTCTCTATTGACTATCTTATCATATTGAAAAATAATGGAAATGGTATCCATTGTTAGATAAATTGTAGCCACTTGTGATCAGTCAACATTCCAAGTGGTGATGCTATACCTGTGTTTTCAGATTTATCCCACTATTTTGAGTCCCAGTTTTTTACAAGAATATCAAAATATCCATTTTCCAATGCTGAAAGTCCCTTGTTGCGTCGGAAAGGCAATTTTGTTTTGCATGGCTTCACCACCTACTCTGACTTTTGGTGATGGACGTAGAGAGTGCACAGCAGCCAAATTAATGACCAACTGTAACTACGCCCAGACGTTCGACCAATCAGAACGCTTCTCGAGTTCTCAGGCCTAGCTTTAACGGCCCTGGACTGGCATTCCACCACTGCCGTCTCTTCATTCAAAACCGGCATCACATTCATCGTCGTTCTCTCGTGCAGTCAATTTTTTTAAATGGATTTCGAAAGCGGTATACATCAGTCTATAGCCATAATACAACATTTGAGAATGATTTTAAAATCAAAAATTGACGAAAATTCCTCATTTTTCTACCGATATCTTGTTTACAGAGTATACTATTGAAGTCTCAATCAGAAACATTTTACATTCTAGAAGCTTCAAGTTGCAAACCCCGCGCAGGGATTCATAAAAATTTGAAGAGTTGCGATCCTTCTAGTTCTCAATGCTCGTGCAAAAAATAAAATCCGTCAATTTTATTGGGGATAAAAGAGGGGAAGGAAAACTAGCAGGGGCAGCGTATGATAGAGGGTACCTCTTCATTATGAGGATAAATATAATTAGGTACTTGAAGTTCGGTAATACAAGTCGTGTTTAACTGAAAATCGATTCTTCGAAAATTCGCTCCATCATCAAACAATAATTCAGCCAACAAAATTGCACAGAAATCATAGAAGGTGGCAGTGGTGTACACGGTCATACTAATATGTAAAACACACTTTTCTCTTGAAAATGTACAATGCGTTCAGTCACTTTGGAAAAAGTCCTAATTATGTTCGTTCAACATTAATTTTTTCTTTTTTTTATGCGAAAACTTGATGAGCACAAATAAACCTAACGAACCTAAAAAATGATGAAATAGTAAAAATCCTTACACTGGCGCTGATTGGACGAAGACAGACGTGCATTAATATCCTCGTTACCTGTAATAAATGAGGCAGGTGAGTTTGAATTATTTTATGAAAATAAACAGATTTCTTCATTCCCAGAAATCACTCAAGTTCACGAATTCCTAGGGTGGAGTTCTTGAAATTCGATTTCAGCTAACTTACATCATGTTTGATTCCGAGAATCAACCGCCAGTACCATCAGTTCAGACCCTGAGGATCTCTAGGGCCTTGTTGTAGCAGATGGCGATCCAGTCGGGCTGCGTGGCTCCCCATTGGATCTGGTTTATTTCCCCTTCGGCGGCCGTGTATGCCAGGATGGGGTCTTCTATAGCCCGGGGCATCTGTTGAATATCCCAGATGAGGGCTTGGTGATCGTCTCCCGCAGTGCAGATGTGACAGGACGAGTGGGGAGCCCATGCGATACCTGCAACAAACGATGGAAAATTGAAAAAAATAAATAAATAAATGAATTAAAAAACAGGACATTTCAATGACAGGTTGGTACCACCTACATAGGCACAACGTTACAAGTGATTCTTACCGTTGACGCACGCTCTGTGGTTATTGAGTCGTGCCACTGGTGTGCAGGGGACGCGGACGTCTAGGATGATGACCTCGCAGGCGTCCATGGCCACTGTGGCTAAGTAGTTGGGGTCCTGCTTATTCCAGGCTAGGCGGAGCAGTGGCGTATGTGCAGGGTCTTCATAGATGATTGTTGAATGCTCGAGGTGACGAAGGTCAAACATCCTGACGGACCCGTCAGCACCAACCGACGCGAACATGTCCCTGCCCCCACCTGCTCGGCTGAATGCGATGTCGTAGACCTCTTTGTCGTGGGCAATCAGCTGCGTCTTTACATGTCCCATCACAGTGTTCACTCGTCCTACCACCTGAGCAACAAAATAGAGGAATAGTAAGAATTTTCAAAAGTAAAAATCAAATTTGTGGTTTCACACAAGGTGAAACCCTATCACACTACGCACTATTTCCAGATTTCCAGGACCCAAACTAGCAACAGAAGAAGAATCAAAACGTGAATGTTAAAGAGGAATTAATGCTTTACACTTCAAACAGCATCATCCAAGCGTTTCAAGCGCCTTCTAATCTTTTCTTGCCCTATTTTAGTGCAAGAAAAATGCGAACTGGCAACTCTTGTAGGTAAAACTAGGTGATAAAGGTAATGGGGTGTAACTAGGGGTGAATAGGTAATAACTGTGAGACGGATGCTCCTTGCTAACGTTACTTGAATAGAGTTTTAGCAGCCAATGGGTGCCGTCAACTGAACAGTGCCAGTGGCCCCTATATTTGATATTCTACACTTTCTCGAAGTCAGGTCAAACTAGCCCATGTTGGTTTGAGTTTAAAGTCAAGTAAATCATTATTAGAGTGAGGCTAATGTATTGTTGCCAGTTGAGGGTGGATGGTTATGCGTCTCTCAGGGCCCTGGCGCAAATTTTAACGTTGCCTGCTGGATGTGCAACTTTGTCGTCCGTTTTCTCAAAGCCATGTGATCCAGCACTATAGCATCCACTCATTATTTCAAGGCCCAAGCCTGAAACTGTTAAACATTGTTCTCCAAAGCCCGAATTTTTCAGGACAAAGCCCGCATTTTTGTGTATCTACTCCTGAATTTGTATACCATCTGTCTTCACGTGAAGCGACTATTCCCATACAGGTTTACTGGATTTATTCTCCTTATATTATACATATATCATAATCATTGGTTTGACAGGTTCCCGATGGATCATCGAAACTGCATTCACTCGTTAGGAATGCGTGAGGGGTTGTGAAAGCAGCAGTTTGCTTTTGGTAGTGATGGGTGGGGGGCAGTGGTCTCGGCTGTTCAGACATTCTCCCGCTGTGGCAGTTAAAAGGTTGAGGAGCAAAAAGGTTAATAAAACTGCATTCTGCCAGAATCGAAACGTTTCTGCATTCACGTTCTGTTGCTAGTTTTGGGCCCGAAAATGCCTTAAAATGCAGGAAAAGTGTGTTATGTAATATGGCCTTACAGAAATCAAAAGTGTCATCCTGACACTGGTGTCTCCTACAGAGCACGTTGTTAACTAAACTTCTGGATAGAGGTGCTCCCTACTGTACTACAATAGGCATTACAAAATCAAGATACCTGAAGTTTTGTACATTCTCAGTCTGGTTTTCATGAAGAGCTACTAACATACAGGTAATATTAGTATTACTATTTGTATCAGTAACTGAGCTCACACCAAAAAAACGCTTAGAACAGACTAGTGGTTTTGTGAGTTTAGAGTGCACAGTAGATTCTGCACAGTTTTTATTAGTGTTATTAGTTATTAGTGCAACACAACCCAATAACCTTGTCACACGAGGAACAGGACTTCTAATATTTATAGATACTTAATTTTGGTCTATAAAGTTACCTGTTGGGTCTCAAGACCCCATATCGTGCAGGTTGTATCGATGCTCGACGTGCCAATGAGATTTGGGTCAACTTCGTTCCAATCGAAACATGTGAGTGGAGCGCAGAAGTCAGAATTTTTGTTGTTATTGAGGACGCATTCTAGTCTTGTTTCCGGTTCACCAGCTCTCCATATCCTGCAATCCAAAACACACATTTTTATCGTTTATGCATTGAAATAAGAATAGGCACAATACCTTTCAGTAGGTTGAGGGAAAGGTGAAAGCTCAAAGCTCAGTGAGGATTGTCAGCAGACCTGGCCCGTCGGAAAATCCGCTCGGGTATGGCTAATGAGATATCTCAGATCGGATGAGGTATTTATTCCTAGGGATGGAAGATCGAATTTAATTTTCAAGAGCGGATCTATCTTTTCGGTACGATTAATCGATTTTTTATATCGATCCCAACTTGCCAAAAAATTGCGTGTATCGATCTTTTTATGGGTGATTTTCGATTCGATTGCCTTATACTTTAATTTTTGGGACACCATAGGGGTATTCATGGTCTGATTCGATCGATTCTTTTGTTGAGCCGATTTATCAATCTTTTCTATTCAAAACTTTCGATACATCGATTCCCAAAAATCGATTCTTGTCATTTCGATCTCCATCCCTAGGCTCCTATCCGTTGATCAATCTAAGCAAAATGACGACACACTAGGATTCCCCATTGCCTATGGATGAACATTTTTGGAGCTGAGAAGTTTCAAGTACACACGTGGTACTCATGGTTTGGCTTACACTCTCTTCTCTGTGTTTTGTTGGACACTAGGTTTGTTCCACCTGAAATCTACAATCCGAATAATATATTCAAATAGTCCAAAAGTCGTTTCAAGGTCCAATTGAGTTTGAGGGTTGAAGATTATTAGAATTGCAGATTTCAGTTGGAACCTGGAAAAGTATGCAGACCGCTAACGCAAAAAAATTTTTGCAGTGTGAAAACCTCGCCTTTGGAAAAGGTATGGAAATGATGATT
>JAEMON010000013.1:13524547-13535792 GCA_030264115.1 Lygus lineolaris
GCTAAAACAATTTCAAAGTAGCTATTGATTAAAATAGGAGGCAAAAAAACGGGTAGGAAATAGTTATCACCAATGTCATCAGTCAATGGGCATTTTGGTTGGTCCTCGAGTATAATATCCATGAAACTAAAGGGCCAACGGCCGACTTTGCATGAATATTTTTGCATTTCGCATAGGTATATATATTGTAGGCTCCTTTAGCCCACAACAACCGTCGCACCCAAGCTGGAGGAGGGAGGGGCGCGGACTGCTATCTTCCCGATCTCCGGTGAAGGCCAGAGATGCCAGAGCCACCTAGAGGGAGGCTATATTAGTCCATGCAACCCCCTCCGTGTTGCCTGTGTGTTTTTTAGCGAATTTTCGAAGAAAATGATGGCTTCAAAATTTTTGTAATGAAAATTTTAGAAATTTTTTTTCATGGAAATCCGTTTCAGACCATTCTAAAATGATTCCTGAAATTTAACCTTTTTTTATATGTATATATATATGTGTGTGTGTGTGTGTGTGTGTGTGTGTGTGTGTGTCAGTCCAGACGATATCTGCCCGTGGAATCGAGATAAAAAATCCAAAAAAATTCTAAAATGTCAATAATATCAAAAGAAAGGATGAGTTCGTTGGCCAGAATTTTTGGAGTACTCCAAGGGGTCAAATTTTGAAAATTTAGAGTCAAACATCGCCAAAAAACGTGTTTTTTGAGGTTTTTGGTGTGAATTACCATCTTAAACATAGGAACATATGGTATATTCGGAATCAGCGTGAAATTTCCTATAAGAATCACCCACCAAATCGGTTAAAATTATTCTTTGAAAATTCGCTCACCAACTCATGCTGCATGAATGGAACTTTTTTTGCCATCTTGTGTCGAAGTTGTTTGAGTTACCATTACCCTTCAGGTAACCCTCAAACTTGTTTGAAACATGATAGAAGCGTGACCCTTCAGGCACGCTTTAGGGTTTTCCCCTGTATAACCTATTTTGAGTTTCTATTGTAAGCCTGACCCTTCTAGTACACATCAGCCTCCTTCCTAGACCAGGCTTACAATATTATGTATAGTATTTAAGGGTGCGCGGGGCGATGGGCTCAGGGAGCGTCCCAACCATGCCCCAATGAAGCTCAAAATCCTATTTATTATTTTTCATGTTTGTGATTTTGAAAATTCCTGGTGGTACTTATGTTATACAATAATAATATTGATACTTCACGGTCTGAATCACAATTTTAAGTTTATTCCATCCAGAGAAAACTGGAATAAACTGATGAACACCGGGTTTTTCATTGGTTTCTTCCAGTTTTCTCTGGATGGAATAAACTTGAAATTATGATTCACATTGTAAAGTTTGTAATTATTATTGTATAACATACGTATATCGAGGAATTTTCAAAATCACAAACGTGAAAAATAATAAATAGGATTTTGAGCTGCGTTGGGGCATGATTGGGACGCTTCTTGAGCCCATCGTCCCGCCCTTCCGTAGTAATTTATTTAATTAAAATAGTAAAATACCTATTTACAGTAAATTTATCCAAGGAGTTTGTTTTGTTATTGTTGCTGATGGCTTCACAATATATATGGCGAAAAGACTCAAGGAAGGTATTCCTTCAGTGCATCTTCTGTGGATCTGTTGACTGATGACGTCACATACAGTCGTAGAATGGCTGCTTTATCGCGCCAAAAGTTTGAGCAGCTGTTGAGTTTCTAATGCTTCTGCCTGGAACCATTAAAGATGGAGAAGTTACCTATACTAGTTCTAGAACTACCTAATCTGGTTTTGAAGTTGAAAAGTAACCCCAGGGAAGTTTTTTAGGGTGCTGAATCGGAGAGTCAAAAATGCTGAATTCCGTCCAACGTCTGAAGCCCATTGTCCACCAGTTTTTCTGTAACTACTAAGGTAAATTGAAGAGTAAAGAACTTAACATTAGGAGGATAGCTTTATCAGGAGTAACGAATTGAGTCCAAACAGGAATGCTATTATCATTCTAATTCAAAAGAGAAATTATTGATCTCTCCTGTTGTTGTTCAGGTGAGACATTTCACCCATTCCCGCACTGTCGCTGCTCCGAGCGGCAAAGTTCTGGGAAAACTTGAGGGAAAGCTTCAACTGGGTTTTACCTGCAAAGTGTGTCACACGAGGAACAACAAGAACATCTCCAAGATAGCTTACACTAAAGGAGTCGTCATCGTCAGGTAGGAATCGTGCCCAGAACTTGGATAAGTGAGCATTTTACCCACGTAGGATTTTTTTTCTTCAAATTTGAACGTAGAGAATCAGTTCTTTCTTCGCTTTGAGGATCCACTTGCTATCATTCTTTGGTAATTTTTGCTCTTGAGAAGGTGGAAGGATGGCTATTTCCACAAACTAATCTAATATTCCTTGCAATATTATCAATGAAGAAGAGAATTATTCTAGATAAAAACGGGAATAATAGCTCATTGTACTGGATATCAAAGTGTAGGTTGTTACTTCACGGGTGCTTGTCTTCACAGGTGCGAGGGCTGCTCTAATAACCACCTTATTGCTGACAACCTGGGATGGTTCTCAGACATGAACGGCAAGAAGAATATTGAAGACATCCTGGCTGAGAAGGGCGAATCGGTTAGGAAACACATCTCTGAGAATACGTTAGAAGTGGAAAGTGAGGAGGTTGCGGAACTAGAGCCCACGGCACCGCCTCCATTGCTTCCTAAATCGTGAAATTCAGCGCTTGCATTACCTACGTGTTAGGCTGAGTGAAGTGACCAGATGGGTTGCAGTGTTATGGACTAAATACCTACTCATGACAATACCTGTTACCTACTTCTACTTTAAACACGCCTTAATTTTACTCCTGAAAACAACGGCACATATGAATGTTACCTGCCAATTAGGTAGGTACTGTTTGAGGTCAGCAATGTGGGGATACGGAGATCTCGTAGATAGATTATGGATATTATTGTGATTCACTCAAATAGTGACGAAATTCAACCAATTACATGTACCTAATTCCTTTACACAAATACATAGGTACCTAACTACATGATATTCAACCAAGCATCAACCTAGTACTTGTGCATTAAACATTGACGATTTTCCACTCAAGCGTCTGTTGGTTTGTTCCTATAAACTTCTTGGAACTTGCAAAGCTGGAAGGAATCACCATGGGTTAGCCCCAAGTTGACCCTTTTTGAAGTCTAGTTGGAACGCATTTGGGAGCTGGGACCCCTCTTTAAGCTATATCACACAAGCATTTTCCAGCTTTTTTGGGTTTTTTTCCTAATTTTTTATTAAATTCCCGAATATGAAGTGGAAGAAGGGCACTTTTCCCCCAAGGTCAAGTTTTCCACCATTCAATAGTTCTGAGCAGAGCATTTTAAAGCTCTCGGGCATGAAGAACAAGGTCTGGTTTTTCTCAAACGCCATTTTACGCTGAAACTTGAAGTGACGTTAGAGTTCTGAATATTCCAGCTTTTGTTCCTCTTCAACTCCACTATCATATTGTTCTGTGGTTACTAGTTTCGAGCCCAAAAAGCTCGTGTGATATGGCCTTTAACATTGTTCACTGTAACATTATTTATAGGTTAACCTTCTGAGTGAAGGTTCTGACAGGAATTCATCATTAAAAGACTCTTCCTAACCAAAAAAACTATTCAACCCCGGGATTAAATGGTGATGAACAATTCAAGAGGTTACGGGGAATGTAGGTTACCTGCGGATAAGGTTATCATGCGAGATTTGAGCCAGAACAATATAATTTGGAGAATGGGAGAGCAGCTCCAAGGGCACTTTGGTGGTAATAATGTCTTTAATGTGTCTTTGGAGAGTAAATGTGTAATAATTTTAGTTTGGACAAGCATGAGAGGCCTCTTCAGCATTATGGAAATCAAGTATGTTATCAATTTCTATTACAACTTTTTTTAAATTTTTTTCATTTTTTAAAAAACATTTATTACAACTTTTTTTTAGCATTTTTTCTAATACAACTCATCAGAATTCAAGTTTAATCTTGTGATTAGAATTTACTCGTATTTGAATTGCACAGAAGATTACATTGGTACAACTTTTCAAGACGAATTCAGCGGAAGATCTCTCATTTTTGTTGGTTGTCTCGTTTTTGGCGAATTTTCGAAGAAAATGAAGCTATTGCAATGTCTTCAAAATTTATATAATGCAAATCAATATATTATATTCATATAATATAATATTTGTACTTGTACTGTAATAGTGGTACTTGTTGGTATCTAATATTTATGTAATCAAATTTCGAAGATCGCTAAAAAAAGCGTTTTTGTGTAAATTACCATCTTAAACATAGGAACATATATGGTGTATTCGGAATCAGCGTGAAATTTCCTATAAGAATCACCCACCAAATCGGTTAAAATGATTCTTTGAAAATTTGCTCATCAACTCGTGCTGCATGAATGGAACTTATTCATTGGGATTAACTCTGTTTAGGTTTAGGGTTTTATAAATACACCCCCTAGAGTACCTATTGATCAGAATAAATCGTCAATGATCACCGCTGGGGAAAAACGATCAACTACAATATAAGAAAAAACACTTTTATTTTCAATAAATTCAAGCTAAATAACTACAGAATGCAAAATGGATGAAAAGGTAATCGTGCCAACCACGACTTAGTTTTTTTAAACAAGATTATGAGGTCCAGAATTACAATTTTAATCTTAAATTAGGAATTTATGAGGAATCAGATCTTCCCATATACGATTCAAATGACATTAATACTGATTAGCACGGAAAAATTAAAATAAAATAAACAATGTACAAAGAAGACGAAAAGTTTCCCCTATTTCAACAAAAATACAAATTTTTATAATAAGCTATATACAAAAATTCACAGAAAATAAAAAAAGCTTCCCGCTTTGGTGGAGCGTGGAAGCGAAAGAACGAATCCCACCCAATTAAAGTTAAGACCTAAGAATCAAGGATGTTAATCGGAAGTAGGTTGTTATTGAAAACTTCTACACATTTTGGACAATTAGGAGGCCTACAAATTTTCGAGCTGAAAATCAGTGAGCTGCTGAAAATGTTATGTTTATGATTGAATAAATAGGCTATGAATTATTCTTCTTTAGGGGTACTTTATGACGTAAATATTGCTATTTTTGACTAGAAACGGACCAAATGTATATCCTTGACGGTTAGTTGAAAGACGGGTTCCTTTCAACAGTCAGTTTTTCATTTCGTCTCACGGACAATCTTTTGTTCTGGGCCTTGTTGTATTTTCGTAGGTATTTTACGATAATTTAAGTAGTAAGGAGTATTTTCAAAAATTGACGCATGATGTAGGTATACTTGCTAATTTTGTAAAATAAAAATGAGACCATTGAATCAAGAATTTCACATCTTGGTAGTCACATGATTCGATTATATCAACGGTTCAATTTTATTTGTAAATTCAAGTAGAACCCCTTCAAACATTGACGGGATGTAAGGTGAAATTTCAATAATTTATTCTATTATGTCTCTTAACGAATCGGGAGCAAAACATTCTGGGTGAATGCCGTAAAGTACAATAATTCCATGAATGGAACGATTTATTGGGGCACTAACGATTGAGAAGTAGCTTAGAACCGTGATTTGACGTTAGTAGTGCCGAATTTCCCCGTTTCGCTCAAACTACTGGACGCTTTATTCACACTACGTACTTCCATGAAGTGGATACTTGGCTACATACTTGGAGATTTCCTGAATTCCATTGAGCTTCGGAATTTACTCTCTAAGAATTGCTAGCATATGAATGAATTTGACATTTTTCATTTTTCGTTACTCTGCGAGTTTCCGATGTAAAGGGATTACTTAGCTAAACCTATAACAGAACAAACTAGGCACGCAGCCTGTACAATCAATTCCTGTCGTACGTCTAAACTGCAAACGCTGTACCACCAACTTCTAAAACTTCAACTTGTTATTGTGCACCAGATTGGTGCTTGTTGGTGGTGTGGTGAGAGGTACAATATACTCCTAGGGGGTTGTGGTCTTAGCGCTTCCCAGCTAGTGTCGTTCGAAAACAAAATTCAACCTGTTTCAAGAGTAGAAAAGAAAGACAGAGTTGATTCACCGCACCTCACAGATCAACGAAGTGAATCTCATTCAAGATAAACGAGGAGATTCATAAAACATCCAAAAACCCGGTATTTATTCTGACGACTGAGCTGCGAGAGGACGGCAACGCGTTGTGTGCCTTATCACACCAAAAATGGTATTCACATCAATCTCTAGAGACTTGTTTGACTCTTCAGTGCCAGATTCAGGTCCAAGAAATGGAGAGCGTTGGTGGGAGTTTGGGTTGCAGATTCGTCACAGTTCAGTAGTCCATCTGAGATGCTGGCACAAATGATAGCAGTAAATATTCGTACATATTGTTCGTTTGTGTCCAATTTGACTGTTGCAGGCAGCTAGGTACTGGTCTGTAGCAGTGTTGCTCCACAAGTAGGTACTGGCATTCATGAGGTACAGAAAGTCTAAATAACAATATTATATTATATAGTTTTGTAAACAAGAATTGCACATGGTAGGTACACGAAGACTGTGCACGACACTACAGGACTTCATTACGAGGTTCCCCAGCGAGTTCTTCTATACAGGTTGTATAATATCAAGGGAGGACTGAGGTAAATTAAATATGCATTTTTTTACTGCACCGAAACAAAAAATCGAACAGGTAGGAGCTAGACGTCCACAGCCTGCTGCCGTGTTCAGTCGTGGTTATTTCTGGAGAAAGGCCAGTGGGAGCGGGTTCTGGACTTGTTCGACCCTCCAGAGCTGAGGGAGCGCTCTCTGAACGTTGGGGAGCTAGAGGATGAACAGGAGCTGAGGCTGGTCGAGGGGGTCAGCCCGAAGATATCTTGTACCGTTGGTCGAGTATATTCGGCGTTCTCGTTGTTCGTATCTGTATGACAAAAAAACATACAAATTGACAAATAAGTAGTTCACGCTTTTATTGTACCCCTGATGGGGCATTTGTATGGGTCTGAAGATGAAAAATTTGGTCGCCTGTGTCTTGTTATTTAGAACGTCAGAACGCTGTTAAGAGGATGACATGAATAAATTATTATTACACCAATCTGGAAATGAGAAAACTAAGATGAAAATCCAATGAGTTTGCAAAAGAGGCGGTAAGTTGAGGAAACTGAAGAGGAAGTTAGTGACGTCACCAACTACAAGGGAGATTATCCAACGTTCGGGTAAGACATGGATATTAGAGAGTTCCTAGGAGTGCTTTTCGAGGTACGAAGTATCGCATTGTGGACTGTCGTATCGTATTGCAGCAGTATCTGCGCTTGCACAACCAGTTACGAAATTTCTCATCGAGATACAACGTCGCATCTCTTACAGAAACTTCGTGAAGATACGAAGTTTTAGATACTACAGAAAGTTCGTATCAGTGGCGATGTATGGCAGAATTACCTTCCACAGCGATAACAAGGCACAATTCTTTCAAGCTGATGCTCAGCATACACTTGAAGAACAATGTTAAGGTCTTCGGCAGACAATAAACCAAGATTTAATGAATTCAAGTATTCATGCATGATGAAAACTTTACCATACGACACTACTTTCACAATACGGAAAAATATTGGGATACGAACTTTGACAAGGTTAGCTTCCACTTTGCTCGTCCGATCCATTATGATACGAAAATTAGATGCGACTCTTTGTATCCCTTGTGGGATCTCGCGGGAACTCTCTACAGTTGCACAACCTGGATTTCACAAGTATACCATCCATGGCCACAGAGAACGTTTAGAGATTTCTGTGGCATGAATTCCTTTTCATCACTTATCAATGATTAACTTTCAAGGGAAGCAAAGTCATTCAAAAGGCCCAAGAAAGCAGGCGTCGTCAGAAAGTCGAGATTACACTTGGTATCTCTCACCACCCGAGGTGAGTAGACATTACAGCGCTAGTGTTGCCTCTGGTTTAGGTGCCCTTCTTTCGTTTCTTCTAAACTAACTAAGTGATCAGGAGCAGAGAAATGCTGGCTTCTCACCAATGAGAGGGGTTTCGTCGTATAGTGAACCTTGACGGTAAGTTTTCTGAAAGCTGTTTTTGGCAGCACCAGGGGTGTAGATCTCCATAACTTTCTCGGCTGCACCTTTCCATCTGCAAGGATAATAAAAGAGCACATCAAATTCGTAATTAAAAAAAAATAAACAATGGTTTTGCTACAACTATGTTTGTACTCACTTCAAACTACAAAATAAAATTATAGAGAATTTTCCATTACCTTTCATTGTCTTTTATATGTTCAGTGAGGTGGGTGAGCCACATTTCTCTGTCTTCTGGAGACACAAGCTTCAGTGTTAGGCTCTCCTCTTTGCCTTCGATTTCGTTGACGATTATCAGATCGTTTCCGTTTTTAGTACATTTAATCACCGTGTCCTGAAACAATAGCAACAACGATTTCTTCAGTAGGTATCCATCTAATAGATTCGACAGTTTTGATGATCACAGAATGTACCTATTAGAATTGAATAAGTAGGTAACCATGATCTCTTACACCAGTGGTTCCCAAACAGGGCGCTATCGCCCACCTGAGGGCGATGAGACATCAATGGGCTGTAGGGGGGCGATGAGCCGCAAAAGTGGGCGATGATCAATTTGCTGAATTTGAAGATACCTAACTTCGAAAATAGAAGTATCCACTGCCATGATCTATCTATTGACTCCATCAATTCCCCCTGCTATCAGCTTTCAATGAACAAGGAGGATTGGAATTGGATGAAAGCGACTACCAACAATATTGTGGCCACCTGAAAGAAGTTCGTGAAGGCTTCCACAGAAGGTTCAAAGATATTCTGACGATGGAAATACCCAGCTGGGTAATGGACCCATTTTCTGTATACGAAGATACCGAAGTGCCTTGTAAGAGGAACTCATTGATCTCAAAACAAAAATGAGATTGCATTGAGAGAAGTGAAAATAAAAATAATTTAAATTTATTCAATCAATTTATTAATTATGTAAATTATATCCTCACAAATCAGGAGCCCAAACAATGATGTGCTTTGTGTTTCGTTTTGTTCGGCTTACATCTTGGAAGGAATTGGCCAATGACAGACGACACCCTTTTCAACGTCACTTTCCCACCATATTACAATAATAAATATTTCAATAAATTTTCTAAAATTGCAGATACACTATTTTTGCCTTTACGACTTCATTATTGTTTCTTTTGAGTCACTATCGCTCAGAAAAAAATTGATGAACATTCCCCTCTTACATAAATCTCTGATTCCCAAGGAAAGACTTACTCTGTCAACTCCAGCCTGGGCTACGGGTTGAGTTCCCTGAAGCCAATGCTGTCTATCCCGCCAGAGGCGCAGGTTGAAGGCTTGAAGACTCGCGTAGCCGTTGACGACACTCGACGAAACCACGTCCCGCGTCATGCACTCGGGCTGAGCAGCCAACCGGCAGCAGAAATGGCCGAACAATGGCAGAGCATCTCCGTTACGAATGTCTGAAAAATATCGCCAGAGGAGAGATATCAATAGATTCTAACAAAAAAAGTCCGCAGAGAAGATGGCAGAATTTTTGTTAAATAATCGTGTTCTTCCAAATAGTTTTTAGTTCCGATGGAGCAGAGCGGGATTGCTCAATCCCTGGATTATTCTAGTCTGCATGACCATCAATTAATGGCTTGCACAAAGTGATAGATATTACTATAGAATCTCCCTGTTGTGCATCGCCAAATACCGCTGTTTCGAAGCGCTTCCCTGTAATCAGTCCATTGAATGATTAATTCCATCATGAATATTCTCGAAATCGTTCAGTGGAGCGAAGATAGCTCTTACGGATTTCAGCCTAACCACAAGAAGAAATCACGAGGATACAGAAAACTACAACTTTCAGATAATACATGGTGCCAATATTGATGTTACCTGTATGTTCTAGCTTTAGATCGTGAGTTCTAACTGAATCACTAACTTCATCCAACGTAAGTCGAGCTGAAGCCATCAGCTCGAAATGTGGACCGCTGCAAAACAAACAAACATAATTTAATCACGCTTATTTATAAGTAAGAATGGCACAATCGAAGGCAGCAAAGACATCATGTGATTGGATTTTCTCAAGTAAGTAGGTAGGAACCATTTCTAAGCAATTTCTTTCAGATCACGAATTGGAGATTGGAACTTTTGCTCGGTTTCAGGGCATATTCCATTGTTCACAATCATAACAATGTATCTAGACAGGTACCTACTACGATATAGGTAGAGGTAAGTTACGTTAAAGAGGCGAATTTCTCCCAAAAGTTCGCCCAGGTATGGTGGAGCAGAGAAATGCGCCACTTTGAAGTGATATACCTCTACCTACCTAGCTATCAATCGGATATTTTTCGAAAAAGAATTGTATTTAGTGGAGACCCATCACAATAAAAAGAATCGGGAGTTAGAAAAAAACCTTGTCCATTTCCACGAAAATAATGGGTTAACAAAGGTAAATCGATTTTGTCGGTTCAGGCCAGCATTGGAAAACTAGAACGTCTTGTTTCGTTTTCGAGAACTTCCTGTTTGCTAAATAACGACCAAACCGTCGAAATCGATTCAACTTCAACACTTTATTACGTTTCACTTTCATGGATTCACTAAGGGGGTAGGGAGTATGCCCAAAATGTCCTCCAAAATGCTTCAATATCGGCTATAAATTATCACTGCTTGGGGACCATAACCTTTTTAGCGTTGAATTTTCTCAGCCGTCAACGGATTTCGATGCGGATGGCGGCATTCTTCCTAGTTTATCATTCTCTAGAGGGATGATGTGCCTTTATGGCAATTTGGCTTTTGAAACTGGACGTGAAAAATTCAAAATTACAGAATTGAAATGATGCCCTTGAAAATTATTAAACCTATTGAATGATTTATACTGCCGTCCTTATTAAGAGCGTCCTATCTGCAATTTGCTCATTTCGAGAAAATCAGCTTTTTACTTTTTTTGTTTTGCAGTCCACAATATTTCATAAAATTTTTTGAAATTTTCATGGTACTTTTTTTTTAGTAGTTATTATTTTTTGTGATAATCGCCGGACCTCCAGACATCCGTTTTCAGTGTTAATTGGGATAATTAGTAGATAGAACATTTCGCCTTAGGACGAACTGTCAGATAGGACGCTTTACCTTAGTATGAACTGTTAGATAGGACGTTTTTCCTTAGTACTCTTCAAATCCTATAATACCCTTTAACCCACCAAGGACGAGTGTTCCGAATACGGCACACCTAACATGTTCGAACAGAATCGCGTTTAT
>JAEMON010000013.1:13553404-13579025 GCA_030264115.1 Lygus lineolaris
CTGAATATGGGCCTGAGAGTTGAATACCATTGAAAAGTTTGGCCATAAAACAGATGGACAAAAGTGAAACTACGTCAGTGGGTTCCTCGGAGGGTTGCGCTGCGCAGTGGCAGTCCCTACCTACGAGTACTTATTATTACAGAGGCTCTCAATGTGGACTTTACAAAAATAATATTAATAATACAATGAAATAAACCAGTGAAATTGCCCATTAACTATTTCAACCAGAGATGATTCTTCTTGGAACCCGTCTGTTTTGTCGTAAGGCAACCCTCTTTTTGAGCTGGGTTTTCTACACCCTCTCCGTTCTACATATCACACACAATGGCTACTGCGCAGTTGAAGAACCATTCATTTCACGAACCCCTTAGCCTAACCCGATGTAAGAAGTTTTTTTAATAATAAAAACCGTGAGAATAAAGCTGAAGTTCCGTTTCATAGGTTGATCCCTTTGTATGGAATAATGGAGCTTGATTCTGCAATAATTTCAGTATCAGAATTTCAGAGTCTCAGAATCAGAGTATCCCCATTTACTGACGAAACAAAAAATTAAATGTTGATTACTTTTTGAGAACTACCATCCAAGGATGTATCAAAATGAGTAGGGAGAACAACCACGCGATATCCACACTCTCCAGTAAATAAATAACCCACAAAACCCAAATAAATCACTGCTAATTGGAACTTAGGGCAGGCCAAATAAAGTCAGTTCCACCATCCCATAGTGATGAATACTGCCGTATAACCGTAAGGTTGTGGGTGAGGCAGGGACGATGTGGTTTTGCACTATTGAAGAGCTGGGGTGGTAGGGGCAACATCCATGTCGGTCCCCTCTGAGGAGAGTGCAACGTTGTAACCCTTGGCCTTCTTGAGTATAGGTTAATTTATGTTAATCAAGAAGGAGCCGTGTCACAAGTCCGGGAGAGTGTGGATATCGCGTGGTTGTTCTCCCTATCATTTCAGCTCAGTAAATAAATAACCCACAAAACCCAAACAAACAAACAAAAAAAAAACAAAAAAAAAATGAGTAGCAAGTTGATATGAAAGATAACATTAGGTTGAAGATGGACTATCGATATAATTAGGAACTTTCTATAGTTACCTAGCCCATCTATCCATTCCAGCGAAACAACTCACAAGGCGATGCTATGACATGAGTATTATACTCTACCAGCAGTTGTTGTGTAACCTGGAGGTACAAATTTGGCGAATGAGGTAATATTTTTTTAAGTCAAATATGAACTAGGTACTTGAAATGACCAACAACAAATGAGGTAATAGAGCCTACCAAAATATACTCGTACCTACAACAAAATGAGGTAATATTTCTTTTAGGAAAATATATGAACTAGGTACTTGAAATGACCTACAATATGACGTATTGTACAGAGACTGGTAAATCCATAGTTTCGTACGGGTTGGATACCCCTCGATGTCGGAAAACCACGGATGTCTCAGTTTTCGTCACGACACCAAAAATGTCGTGGTTCGCAATACATCTTCACGTAAAACCAATCGTTGCTAGACAGAATATAACTTCCTGATTACCTACCCCATAAAAATCGTTTACCACTCGTTGGAAAGCTGTGAATTTATTACACATCACTCCACATCTCATTCGGCCAACTTCTCCCTCCGGTTATCTCTGAATACAGCACCTTACTTTTTGATTTCTCTCAATTAGATAGGGTGAAAATGTTGCACGAGTATCGATCACCACAGATATACCCAAAACAAGGCCAAACTAGTGTAGCCTGTGAATATCGGGATTTTTCGGTGATATCAAACGTACCAATAGATTTTACCTATCAGTAAGCAGTTACATTCACGAATGTGCACGCATACCATATCTGTACCTACAAACCACATCCGATAAATTGCGAAAGGTATGAACATTTACGGTGCCATAAGACATATCCATGTCACAATGTATCAGCGTGCAGGGTTGATAGAGTTTCTAGATAGTTTTAGTTTTAATCCTGAATCTTTGTGTCCAGTTTGACCAGTATTTTATAAAAATTGACACATTTAAAATTTAATTACACACAGATAATATATGTGATGAGCAGATGAATAGACGTTCTTACCAACTCATTTTCTTTATTAGCCGTAGTTCAGAAATTGGTGTACAACCTAGTTTTCCTGATTATACATGTGCTCCCTGTCTCACTACTCGGTAATGAAGTTTGTTCGCCATACCAAAATCTCAAAGTCCACACTTACCAGCATTTGCATGCATCGTTAGTGTCATGAGACAACTTTGCATTGTTTTCCTGGCTAATAATCTAGTCAGCTGTAGTAATCTCTGTTGACGTAAATTGTGAAAAAAAAACTCCCTTCACCACCTGGTGAGTGGTCCAACCAACAACGCCGGTGTTCCAACTTCCAACAGCTGGGGTCCACAAAAGCTCACTTCTCCGAACAGCGCGGAGTATCATAAGCGTGATCGCCCTTCACCGTCGTTAAATCGAAACAACTACCTACCTACTTGGAACAACTCGGAGGATTCAGCTCCAACTGGCCTGCTGGCTCCCATAAATACTCATCATGTCCCATTATGCCTTGTACAAGCGTCCTAGACTAGAACTCACAAATAATTTGCCGGTTCCCTCGTTTATAATAAATCTCAACTAACCAGTAGTGTAATAGATGAAGGGATAAATTCTGGTTCGCCATTGTGTGTAAATTGAGGCTTGGAAGAGTCAACGACCTGAATCGCGAGCGGCTGTGCATGGACCTTTGCTGTAGAATCGGCTCTTGCTTCACACTGACATAATTCATGTACGATACATATTTTCTCTCACAGAAGTACCAAATAAAGGATAACAAACTGATGAAATGAGGCGCATAAACGGTGCAATTTGTCACTTGAAAGTCTTGAAACAACTTTGAAGCATAAGCACGTAAGAAAAGGAATTAGAGTTCGTATATGGGTGAGTTCTTACACGAAGTAATTTCTCAGGATGGTTTCTATTGGTTACTAATGTAATGAAACTCGAATGAGCGAATGCGCTGCATTAGGGGATATGAAACTGAGGGTTGAAGTGATTTCCGTGGAAGAGGACCTAATTACTTAGTCTACCCCGACCTGCTAAGGGCCTCCATTCCACTTCTGCTAGCTGCACAGTTATTTCTTGTTTGAACAATGAGCCCGCTGCGTTTCCCATTTTTGCAGCGTTTGCACACATTCATTCTTTTTTGAGTTGCGGCTCAGCACTCAGAATAATATTACGAGTATTTCCAGACGAAAACCAACTACGAACTCTACAGCTGAAAGTGGATGGATAGTAGTTGCACTTTTTTCATTAGTAGGTATTATACCTGCGTGTTATACTATTATTATCAATTTTTTTAAATGTTCAAAACATAGACCATCAACTACCAATTAACATTTGGCATAAAAATAAATTGTATAAAATATGTTCAAAACTGGGTTAATTTGGTATTCTGTTTTTAGCGAATTTTCAAAAACAATGAAGCTATTGCAATGGCATTCAATTTATATAATGCAAATTTTTGGAAGTTTTCTTCATGGGAATCCGTTTCAGACCATTCTAGAACCATTCCTGAAATTGTATACATATATATTTTTTTATACACCTGTTTGTCACTCCCGACAATATCTGACCGTGGAATCGAGCTAAAATTCCGAAAAAAAATGTCAATAATATTAAAAGAAAGGATGAGTTCGTTCGCCAGAATTTTTGGATTACTCGAAGGGTTCAAATTTTGAACATTTAGAGTCAAAAATCGCTAAAAACACGTTTTTTGTGTAAATTACCATCTTAAACATTGGAACATAACACGGTATATTCGGAATCAGCGTGAAATTTTCTATAAGAATACCCACCAAATCGGTTCAGATTATTCTTTGAAAATTCGCTTATCAAGTCATGCTGCATGAATGGGGCTTTTTTTAGGTACCAGAGGAAGGATTTTCTAAGTCTGTCAGGTCTTGAGGGTAATTTATGAAACAATAAACATCTTTTTCGCATTAACAAAAGTAGCAAAAAATATCCCTATTAAAACGGCACCCAACGCCAGTTATAAACCGTAATAGACGCTAATGGACCGTAATGGAAGCTGTTTTGGATTACGTGAGCCAACATTAACCCTCCATTGGAACCACCAATAATGCCGCTTTATGAACTCAAGAACATAATACTTGCGACTTGCGCCTGGAGGAATAAATCTACTCGAGGACATCGCATCCAACAATGAAAAAGGTGTTTTCATAAATATATATAGAGGATCATCGAGAAAGAATGGCTGCATTCAATCCTGAAATAGCTTAGAGTTCTTATCTACGTTAAATGACAATTGATTTACCTAATTTTTTGCATAATACGTAATATGATTTCAATATTTTTCTTCAGGGCTCCACAGTTTAGGATGTTGAGGAGACGAGTATATTGTTTTATTGTATCGGAGAAATAGTTTAGGTCAAATGCAAATAGAACTAATAACTTTAATTTATTACCCCATTTCCTGTGATTTCGAGAGGATGATATTCTCATCCTCGGGATTCTGGGAGCAGTAGGTCACTTTGATACGAGTTCTTAGAAGATAAGGTCGAACAGTGTAGTAGAATCAAGGGTCCTCACGCACGAGATGTTTAATTACCATGATTGGAATGAATCATCGGTCACTTTAATCCTTCATTCACATTCTGAAACTATCCATCTGGTGTCATCTTCAATATTTACAAAACTGCTCTACGAAAATATTCAATTACTTCAATTACAAGTAGAAATGTAATTATTAACTATTACTTGTCCTTGTGAACTTTGGAAACTCACTGTACAGAGGAAAAGTAGGGGGAGATGGTTTACAATATTCAAATAGGTCAGAAAATTATAATATCTACTCTTGTTTTTCCAAAAATAATAATCAACTTATTTCATCTATCCTAATCGCAATTTTGGATATATTTGTATGGGCAAGGTTCAACGAACAGGTTCTTAAAACGAACCCAGAGATTGAAAAAGTTCTAATCATGAAATGTGACGCCTTGGGGAAATTTAAAAACGTCTACCAAGTGGGTAAATGAGGCTCTAACCACTCAAGTCTCGTGTTGAACCATACCATTGGAACCGTCTCGTCTGAGTTTCTAGTATGCAATAGAACCAACGGGAATCAATAACACATGCAACGAGTGAATAATTACACAGAAATGTGAAAATTACACCTTTTAATTACAATTATTTGTGAAGGTATTATACTCCGTACCCATCCACTGCAATAGTTTCATTTTTCATAAAATTCACTAAGGTTGAAGTCTAATCAAAACGCAAAAACACTGAGCGGAGGTGTAGGATTGATTAAAATCGAGGTGTGACAGACTATCCCTAAAGTCGGTGTAGATCCTATTTTGGACCTACCCTAGTTAATCGGAAATAGTCCGTACGAAACTACGAGAGAAATAGAGAAACACTGAAGAAATTATAAAAACCAGGACCGCCAAGCTCAAGTTCAAGTTCAAAAGTAAATTTTATTAAGAACATAATATGATCGAGGTAAAAAATTTAGATAACATCTGCCGAATTGACTAATAAATTAGAGTAACTCCATAACAAGAGGAATCCAAATGATGGGTCCTTAGGGAGTTGTTATACTTAGAGTACTTTCCTTTCCAGTAAATCTAAGTTCATTTACTCGATTCATTCTCTTTGACATTTCTGAAACCTGATGAACCAAGACAAAAGAATAGAATGGAAAAACAAACCTTCCTACGCACTGAAGCTCAACAGGCGTAAAAGAGGTTGCATAAGGACACTCAAGTGAAGAAGACAACGAGAGAAAATTCCCGGAGAGAAAGCCAAATCCGTGGGAGGAAGGAACCGGATAGCGAGACACAAGAAAGAAGAAATGCGACACCGATGGTTGGCAGCAATGGACTGGTAATCTAACCACCAACACCATTCGATATCCACTAGGCCTCTAGCCTAGAATAGGAAGGAAAATAAAGAAGGATAATAAATACATAAATATAATCCGATAAGTTAATTTATCTTAGACAGAGCTGGGGTACATACCAGTGACCGTCAGAAACCGTATTCTTTCTACCATGGTCCAAAACTACTTAAAATTCTCAGAGAAATCGCTTCAGGTTATGTTCTTTCTAGGAACTTGCAATTCCTTAGAAGAGGCTCCGGCTCCTTCTTGCTATCATTTTGTTCGCTATATTTTCGTGATCAACACCCCAACTGAGTATTGGGTAGGTAAGAAGAAGATCCGAAAGCTCCAAGACTCCATTGGGAATCTCATACAAATTTTTGTATATGATCATGTTGTTAACAGGCCTGATGATGAAATTATAATTTGATTTCGAAAGCTCGGCAATAGAAGTGGTGAGGCTCCATCTTCAATCTAGTCGACTGTTGTTCCGTTGGGCCAATCTCCACACAACTATCAACCTAGATTTAGATTACCTATTCAAACTGATTCAACTTCGACGCACCACGAGCAAAAAACGTAATAGGTACTGACTGCTACAATAGCGAGTGGAGAAAAAGGCCCTATCGGAGACAAGAAAGAACCACCGTTTTCTTAGGGAGTCCATCGAGCTAGAAGACGCCCATATCTTGTCAACAACCACTACTGATGACTAGTCTAGACGGAGGCTGGAACAGGTAGAAATAATAGGGGGTGAAAGATGAACCTTTGGCTGTAAGGGGTTACCCAGAATCTTGTGTAAAACCTTCTTCTTTATTGGTTGTGTGTGGTTGCACGGGTTGACCATTTTCCTTTTTGGAAACCAATTTTGTAGTCTTGTGAAAAACCCCAATAAAGGATAAGGTTTTAAGTACACAAGATCCCAACAATATTGCCTTAAAAAAAGGAAAATGGTCAACCCATGCAACCACACACATGAATATTGTTGAGATATACATTATGATACAAATACCAGCGATGCAGGATCTATACTGTCCCCGAAAGAGGTCGGCTGATTATTGCACTACACGAGCTACGAACATAGATGTCTCGTGAACTCGGAAACCGAGGTGAAGCTCAACTAAAACTTTGCTAATAAGCTGCTCGCAGTTTGCTGAGGCTTGACAATTCGTGAAGTTTTAATTGGCGGTATAGAACAGTTGCACACTTACCGCCCTTTGTCCTTCGAATTAGCAATAACGTGAATTTACAGTTATCACTATACAGGAACAACAATTAAAATTGTCCTGTGTGTTCAAATGGCATTGGAACCTTCTCAGTATCAGCTCCAATCGTCCTCATCCAAAATGAAATACAGTGTGGTTCATGAATTCCTGGCACATATTTAGAGAAGCACTAATTTGGTGTTCGTTTTAATCAGCTTGGTTGTCTGCCTTTGATTAAGCAGTGATTATCATGATAAGCTTCTAAATAACCGAAGAAAACACATTGATTGGGTTCACAAAGGATTTAGTCTGTACGATGGAAAGCCGAGCGGGACTACTGCCAACAAATGGGAAACGTGATCGATGTACAAACCGGGTCCTCAGGTGCCCTTAAAGGGTTAACAAGGCCCGACATCCGCCCTATGAGGTTAGAGATCAAGGGAGGTGGTTCAATCAGGAAAGTCATTCAGACTAGGAACCCAGGGGGACTAGTCCACACTAGACCTACAAAGGTCTGCTATTTATAGGAATTCAACAAACTGTATATTTAAAAAAAAACGATCCAAGAAATTACGCAACAGCGGTTCATTTTTCGTAAAATTGATATTTTTGTTAAGCTCGTAAAAGTTCTTGTGGGGAGCGAACATTATTCCAAATGGTGAGAAAACCCCTAAGTTCCTTGAAGATTTTGAGGCAGTGCGTTTTCCTTGGCGACGACTAACAGTAGCAAATGGAATCCATATACCTACCTACCGAATTTCATTAATTTTACACCTGGTAACTAAGCAACCATGATATCGGCGGACTATTTAAAAAAATATTAATTGCAATATGTGGGGTATCCCCAATATCCTACAAGTATCCCAGAGTCAAGTTGGTAGGTATGCTGCGGATTTGCATTTATTTGTACTTCTCCCAAGGCTTTCTACTAGAATTAATTCAACAAATGTTTCGCATTGTTCGAAATATGGGAAAGTTAATTGTTAATTATTAATCGGTAGTACCTATAGAAAATCATGGTAATTGCTGTAAGTGAATGCAGAAGGGTTCGAACGATCCAAATTTGAAACGTTTTTGGCTAAAGATCCGGGAGTTCGGAGTACAGCAGAATTCTGAAAAAAGCTTGTTCTTGATTTGCTTAAATTGATAGAGAGCCAAAATGGATTTAAATATTTTTAGTCTTCTATGATCAGACTTATGATGAAGTTTCAATCACATTAAAAAATGCAGGAAAATGCATGAAGTGTTCATCCTTCTTTCTGGTCTTCATCCGATCTTCACTTTCGGGCCACTTCCTGCCTACGAAGGACACGCGGCCCTCAGTATGCCAAACGAACGATGACATCAGACCAGGTGCCTGCCGTATCCCCCACAGTTCATGAGACGACCGCTAGGAAGCGCTGCCCTCAGAATCACCCAGTTCATAAGCTCCATTCATTCAATTTTCCAACATTTCAACACCAGAAGACTCCAGATCGAGATTCCCGGACATTCATTATTCAGTTCTGTCACAACTTTAGTTTTTGTGAGTATTCATCTTGCATTCCGATGTACGGTGAACGAGGAGTACAATAATGAGAAATGTTCGTTCTCAAGAGAGCCAATCACTGGACGAATCATGGAGTATAGATACTTCTATTTCTAATTCAGTAAACAATCCTTGTCTTGGGGAGCAAAATGTCCAATGAGCGTAAGTGAGGGCATTGCTGCTGAAACCAAAAAACATTTACACCCGCGCTCTCCTCTGGCAAAGTTCGGAGGTTAGGGCGCAATTTTTGAACGTCCCTTTACTTCACAAGGGACCGATAATTCCAATTAAATGTCAAAGGTCAATTAAAAATAATAATTACACCGATACTCGTGCTCGTGAAACGTACAATTTATAATACATATTTAACAGAGACCGCAAACGGCACCTGTGAGGATGATGTAGAGGGGGGGGGGGGTCATCGTTTAGCGTTGCACCAATGACGACAACTTATTAAAAATGTCTATTTTGAGGTGGCAAACTTCAAATAAAATTATTAATTTGAATAGGTCACCTAGGTCTAGCTCATTCGACGCTTGACGCCAAGTTCAATGCCCAACTTAGTTAGCAAGGGCCCCTTTCAATTCGTAGGCTAGAAGTGCGTGCAATTTTCGCTAAATACACTTTTCTTTGGTTTTCAGGCGAGGAAAGTTGCAGTATCAAAGTAGTTGAGTATCAAATTGTGAGCTCATTGTGTTGAATAATACAAACAATTCTGTCAAATGTATTCACGTAGCCAATTGGAATTTTTGATGGTGCACCCTAAGCCCTAGATAATTATGTATCCACCACTTGGTATCCTACATTTCTTCTCCGACAATCGACCCCATAAACTGGCAATCTGAGTTGAAAAAATCAAAATTACTCATAATTGTTTTCATCACTAAGCAGCAAGGAACCAAGAGGAGGGGGTGTCAAATTGTCCATAATACCACCAAACATTATACCTCATGAGAACTAAGCTAATAAGAACTACGTACCTAATAAGAACTAAATCACTCGCGATGAAGTTGTGGGAACCCATTTCAATAAAAAATAAACGGGAGGAAATAAACGTTATCTATTTCCACGAAAATAATGAGTTACAAAGTATTACTTTCATGGAAATAGACAACGTTTTTCATTAAGTAACTAATAGCTGTAGTGAATTGAGACAGCGATTAAATAAATAGGAGGCCATTTACAATCCGAAAATCCACATACATTTTAATGAAACTGAGGAACTTGCGCTTCCGGCAAGGATGGTGGCTACAATTTTTAAGGATAAAATCGTAAATAAAAGCCTAAGGATTTCAATACAATCGAACCGATATTGTGATTCTGATCATACGCGTAGTAGGTAAAGATTTTTCGGACGAGCAGACTGTTTGACTGTTTATTTATACATCTGTGCACATACATTAGGGCCTTCTGGCCCTCTCTACTATGATGGCAGAAAACAAGAAGAGGCAAGGTGGGAGACAAAATTCTATCAGGAAATTCTAAAATTGCGATTTTTAAAAGACATTTTTTTCACCTTTCAAAAGTGATTACAAGGTTTCTGCACCGTTGGTAGACTCGGAAGCTCAACGGTTTGACCGTATTCCAAGCTGACAAGGATTGTGAGTAATGGAGTCATTAGAGTGAATAGGTTCATGAAACGTTCTGAATCGTTCTCATCAGAATTCATAAGGAGAAGTCAAAAGTGTGATTTGCTGATTCCGCAGACAATGAGTGGAAAAAAGAACGAATCCTGCGGCTAGATGCAAGGTAGACATGACTGGCAAGTTGCGTCATTTCTCCAGGGGGATGCGGCCCGGGCTCCACAGTTCACATCTCTACGAGCAATAAAGTGGATTGACGCCTCGGGGCTTTGCTGAAGATGACTAATAGAAGCCAACTGGGCACAATCAGTTGAAGGCGAGTGTTTCTCGCGAAGTCGGAGAGAACGTTGTCACGGTTATTTATGGACCCAATAGAAGAGGGAAAATGTGGTGCGGAAGGAAGAGGATCGATGAAAGTAGATTGCGGTAGAGATGGAAATTAACCGGATAGACCCGCAAGAGGAAAAATTCCCAGACAATCATCAGGCGAAGAAGGACCAAATGGGGATCTAGAGGGAAGTCTGAAGACAACCAACTAGATGATTAATTAGGTATGAACTAAACTATAATTTTATTGGTAATAAAAATACATAGCTTCCTACCTTCGGTAGTGAGGAAGCAAAACAAATCAAAGAAAGGAAATAGAGCCAAACCTCTTATTGAGAAAGACTCAGTATAAAATCATATCAATGAAGGGACTGAATCGGATAGAAACCCAAGAATGCATAATATGTTATCATCAACCTTTAGAGGGATCTTTGGGGACCTATACGGATTTTGAAATGAGAGGCAAACAAAAGGGTGTGCGCAAGGGTCGGAAATTTGCATTTTGGAACTCAAATTAGGGTTCAGAGCTCTCAAAAACCCCATTTGACAATTTTTAACTGAACTTTCCGTTTGGTTAAGCCAGAAACTAGCTGGTAAGAGGCGCGTGACGTCAGAATTATTTCGGCTCGGAGGGTCTTCCCCAGGCAGGAGTGGGCTCGGTGACGTCATCATTATTAATTTCAAGACCCTTTTCCGCTCATAGGAGACCCCTAAAGTGGCAACTTTTTGGAAAGCTCTCACAGAGCTCTATAATTTGAAAAGATAAAAAATAACCGTGCGCACACCCCATTACACTAGGTCCGAATACCGACTATCATCTACAACAAAACTACTTATAAACTAGAATGAAATTCGAAGTTAAGAACTATAATAAAATAACAACATGAAGAATTAAAATAGAAAATTAACCTCATTTCTCCCTCACAGGGAGACACTCGTCCCATCTTCATGTCTTGAATACTATCTGGAGTTGGAACCTGGTCAAACCAAGTGGTATATTCGCCCAATGAATCTATCCGATCTAAAGTAGTAGGTATCCGCAGTAAATTAATTAGGGGGCGTTGTTGTCCTCAACAAAATTTCACCTGCCTCGCGAACCTCATAAATATAATGGGATCAACTGAAAACCGGGCACTGTCGCTTTGTCTCCTCCCTGTATAATGTATCACCACATGACAGTTGACCCCCGTCTCTGTACCACCACATGACAGTTGAAATGTTAGTCTGACATTAGTAGGGAATTCGACTTTTCCCTTCTGCAGCCCTTTTGGTTCCAGAGGAGGGAGCCCAGTCAGCCCTATTTACCATTTGCGACGTCCTGCGATCCGTGAAGATGTCATATATCGTACATCATCTGATTCTCAACCCTCACGAAATGTTTTTGCCTCCCCCTATTGTTTTGATTGATTCTGCTGACGAGGAAAGTATAAAGAGAACAGTATTTTTTACAAGCTCAAATTTGAATTTTTTTTTTTTTTGTGACTTATGTTGTAGGTAGGTAAGTATCTTTACTCCCTAACTCGTTTGTTCGTGTTCGTAAATTTTTGTGTGAATCATGTCGCATTGACAATCATTGTGTTTAGAGTTGATTCGGAAATACGTATTAATTATTTATTTCAAAACCAAAGGACTAATTGGAGAAGGGGAAATAAAATATCTATATTTTTACCTGTTGGCTTAGCAATGATCAGGCGTAGGCGTAACTTACTGACACTGATTTCGCGCGTTTAGGTATAATAAAAAAATTGGTTGGTACTTTCCTTTGCTATATTTCCTTTGAAAAGTGCTTAAACTACAGTTTTTCACCTATTTGTCTAGTAGGTATTTCCTCTTTGTTTAAGTCTCATCTTCCTGGAAATTTAACACTCTTTTCAACACAAAAAGACAAGTATTATTTTTTTCATCAAGTACCTAAGCGTTCCCAGTCGTACGACTTTCGTGACTTATTGGTGCCTGTAGGTAAGAGTCGAGGTACGTTCTTTTCGACTCATCTTGGGGTCGGAAAATTTGTTGAGAAACGTCTGGCGAAGGTTAACTGGAGCGTAGAGTTTCTGGACAGTATTTTTTACTCAGTTTCAGATTGTTTTCAGGGTCTTTTATTGTAGGCAGTCTTTTATTGTACCTTCATCTACCTACTGATCAATATTTGTTTTGAACATAACACTAAATGAGTGTCTCAACCAGTTAAGAGCAACATGCGATGTTCCAAAAAAATACGACGCGAACGAAATACGTCGGTAGCAAGCACGAAAAAGAATAAGTCGGGGTGAGTGACGGTTATTAGAGAAACGAGACAGCGCTGTTTCCAAGACACGCGATGCTGCTGAGGTCAGCAGAATAAAATAGCAACAACAGATAGACAATCATAGGACAGCTCAACGAGGTCAAATCAGATCTCGCATGAGAGGTTTTTGTTTGAACTTGTACTGTACTGAGGAATGTTATTAGAGTGGTTATGGTTGTAACATGATTGCATTATTAATTCTAAAATCACCCCGAGGAAGCTGAAAATGTTATAAACTAGCTGAATTTAAAATCCCTTCATCATCTGTTTTCCAAATCAGCTGAAGTTCTGAAATCTCACTCACTGAATTCAACAAAAAAATCTGAAATTTTTCTGAGCGAGTCAAGAAAATGAATGAAAGTTGTGTGAATCACTGAGAGCTGTATAAAATTATATACTTGCCTATCTACTAGTAAACTTTTAGTCATGCACTAAGCATAATACTAACTGGGTATCACCATAGTTATAATCAAGCCCGACGACGCTAAAAAACTGTTTCCAGCAAGAAAATTGCGAGGATCAACCTAGTGAGAGAAAAAGTACCTAAGGGGTTTTATCAGGGCACTCTCATAAATTGTTAGGTAGGGTCGGGGCCACGAGGGGTCCATTTACCCCCACCAACACCGCAACCCTCGGGCTAATGAAGACGTGTAGTGTCACCTAGTACGACCGAATAGAGGCCATTCGGTCGCTGCTACGGCTTAGGGCTTATCTCTTAACTTTTCATATCCTGAAGAAAAGTTTTCGACTTAGGTACCTTAGGTACTTATGAAATGTTCAAGTTGGAAAATATAGACAAAACTGGGTAATGAACAATGGCGGCTGGGTCTCATTACTATATTTTGATTAGTAGCTATTTTTCCCCAAAATCCTTCAGAACGCACTAATAACGAACAACACATTTTTTAATTTCATTTAGTTTCTATTGGGAATCGATCTAAGCAAGCTATTGAATATATTAAATTGGCCATGCATGTTACGTTCACAAGTTTATGCATCCGACTATAACATGAAGTTGAAACTGCTGAAATATGGACAGTTATTTATTACGAGTAGGTATTTTTACCAGGTATGTATACCCATTTTATACTGTCTACTTTCTGAAGCAACAACGTCAGACAGACATACCTCTAAATCATAAGCGTAATGGTATCGTGCCTACATCCGTACATCATAACTAAGTACCTATGTTATTGAGGTGCTCTATTTCAATACGAACGTCAAATTTTATATTTCTACTCGTACAGTCGCGAAAACCTACGTAACTATTGAAAAAAAAAAACTGTGAGGTAGTGTTAAGTATTTGAAAATCTTTATGAACAATCGTTCACTCATTTTAAACAATTAAAGTGGGTACATATTTATGTAAGCATTGTGCTTGTTGGTGAAGGTCAAATTCAATACTGCAAGGATTATGAAGGTGCAGAGAAGCACTTACTGTAAGCGGAGAGCGTGCCACATTCTCAGTCCTTACCTGTGAACAAAGAAGAAGAATCTTATAAATAAATAAATACCAACAGTGAAACATTGATTGGCGGTGGTTTAATTAAGTAAAATTATCATAAAAATATATTGAAAAGTACTTGGGTAAAAGGTAGGGAGGTTCTCTTGGCTGCAGCGTTCCTAGTTGGAAAAAGGTGATTTTGGGCATTGTTTCAGGCTTTTTCGAGGTTTTCCCGGGAATTTTTCCCTCAAATTGTTCTACTCGATCCTTTGGTAATAAATCCGGTTAGACTGGAGGTTTTGAACCCACCACATACTCCAATGGATGGCCTCAGCGTTAAAAAATAAGAGGTTTTGGGATTTTTCCAGGCAATTTTCAAGATTTTCCCGGCAATGTTTGTGCTCAACATGTTCAGCTATCGTTCCTGTGGATATGAAGAGTCGAAGAGTGTTTCAATATTGATCACGTAGTGGGGCGGTAATATTATCTTCTAGTAAATGAAGTAAAATTTGTAACCATACAGTCAAAAACTGCCCAAAACTGTCAAGTCCCTCTACCAGCACATGTTTATTCCTGGAGAAGAAGAAGAAGAAGGTATAACTTAGTACGCTGGGAAGGGCTGTATAATTAACATAGCAAGTGCAACCACATGATAGCCTTCCACCATCAAATCAGTAATGACCAAGGCACAAGCGATTCCCTTACTAATGTAATGTGTGTCTGTCTGTTTGTTTGTGACTAAATTAAGCTCGAATGGTTACACCGACTTCAGTGAGGATTTTTTTGAGAAATGATGAGTAAGTTCCTGACCAGGTGATAACAGAATACTCTCACTTTCCTCCAAGAATCGACGGATCAGGTGTTCATTTATGTATGACCTGGCGACGTTTCAAGAGTATGGAGCAGCATCTAGGCTTTTCAAGCCCCACCAAGCCGCTAGTTGATACACAGGTGTAGTAAGTTCATGGAGCACCTGTGTGGTAGGTACTTATATCGCTTCCGATGGTTGTGGATGAATACTAATGAATCCTATATCGATTCAAAGAGGTATACATACAATCCCCGATACGCCATCTGGACACGCGCCAATAACTATACTTGAATTGATATGGGCGGGAAGAGAGAAGGAGCACCTGCAGTCGAGCGTAACAGATGTTCGATGCTGAAACACACATGTTTTCTCTAGGGCCACGAGCTTTTCATCCCATCACTGAATGAATTCAATGATTTCTTGACTTCTAACAACCGTTCCCTTATCTCAACTGAATCGACTATAGGTAAATAAAACGTCATGTGGGCAGTGGGTATAGCTTCCTCTTATACAGTAAGATGGATGTATGAGATTATTATCCTCAAATCTCCGATGTCCAAGGAAGTTTCAGCGCTTTGATGTAGGCACAGGATTGGAAATACGTTTTGAGGAGGTACTCATTTTATCAATATTCATCTAACAATAAGTAAAAAAGGTTTGCTACCCACCCAAATTGGCAGACGTTCTTCACATTATCACTACCATAATGCTGGAGAATCCCAGACTAGTAGCTGAATTATAGTGTTTCCTAAATGTTGTTGTTTTCCGATAAATTCACATTAGTAAAAAGTTCAACATTTGAGAAACTGCTTAGTGAGGATAGATAGATAGATGCTCGGCTAATAGGTATATATATTTAAATTCATTATTATGATATTATACAAAATCGATCGAAATAGCGTTATTAGCATTGACGAAGTTGCGTTATCGACGTTCGTTTTCGGTACTTAGCATGGATTTTGAAATAAGGTGATATGATTTTTGTGACAAAAAATTATGAAATAAAATACGAAAATGTAATTTGCTAAAAATCCGTTTAAAATAAATTACAGAGCCTTGAAGAAGGGTACCTAGCTTTTCCTGAAAGCGCTGTCTACAAAAATGAGTCTTCTTTTCTTCGAATCCAAAGCTCAGTCATCCAGTCATAGTACGTTCGACCAAATGCGATCAAATCTTTAATTACAGAAGGGAAGACGGAAGGACTGGGGCTGTCATCCTTTTGTGTTGTAGGGAACAATAGAGGCGGCACATGCAAGGCCGTTTCTAGCGAAGGGCGAGTGAGTATTGAACGAGTAATTCAGAGGGGCGAAGTAAAGGGGGAAGTTGTTAACTTCAAATTCAAATACCTAGTTTCGATTCTGCACCAGTCTGATTTAGCCTGAGCAAAATTAGCCAGACTTTTTCCGTTTGTTTGTTTCTCATATAGTGTAGAAAAGAAGTTCATCCGGAACTTCGCAATAAATCAGCTCCTATGTGAATGAAAATGTAAGAGCAACCTGATCTCCATTGCGCCTCTTCTGTTCGAGCATGTCCAGACGGTACCACAGTTATTGAATTCTGAGGATCACCCGAAAGCCAACTTCCAAAAGATAAAAGAGCCCTTACCATGGAGTAGGAACCGAAAAACCTGGAAAATTCGTCAAAATCGGGCCTTGCTAACACGTAACAAGATTTGTTCAGCACACTCTGAAACACATCACCGTCTAGATGATGTGTTATGAAAGAAAAAAAGTTAAACCGGAAGACCAAAAGAAATTTTTTCCCCCAATAAATACTTGATTTACTAGTAGGTACAAGAAACATACAATAACAGGCACCGGAAATTTCTATAATTGATGGCTATAATATTATGGGTGCCGACTGTTAGCCAGCAAGCATGAGTAAATGAAATATTCTACCTTGAAACTAGATTATCTTACAGGTTATTTGCTATGCATTATTCGTTATCTATACATGTGATATGCTTATTTCTCTTTTTTCATAAAACTTTCCTCGGTACACCTGAAAGGAGAATGGAAAGTATTGCAATCAGCAGAAACCCCAGTTCACAGCACCGCTTTAGTTCTCAGTAGCGCTAAAAAATTACTAGGTTACCCGGAATATAGATCATCATAGGGCCTTCATTAGCATCGAGCGTTGGCAAGGTTGATGAAAAAATTATCTCAAAAGGAAAATAAGTATGCTTCTCTCAACTCAGCGAAGGGTGGGCGAGTGGAGGGAACAGGTATTTGTATGAAAAATGTTATTGTATAAAAAGACATGATTCAACTAATACAAATAATGATGATGACAAACTTCAAATCAAGATTAAGCAGGTATTGTATCAACTTAATGATGTCGTAGCGGACTTCTCAAGTATGAGTCACTGTTATTATTTGGTCAGTGGTATCTCCGTCCCAATTGGCCTACTGCCCGAGTTATCACACTCATTGGAGAAAAACGATCCAACGACTGATAGTTTACCTTCCAGTTGGTTTATGAGACCACTAAATTACCAACACGCGAGAGTAATCTCTAATAAGTGGTATAGTAGTTTAGGCACGATTGTGTATGTGTGTATAGCTACTTGAAACTGAGGGGGAGAGAACTGGATGGAAGTTTGGGCTAATTGCCAGGGCAATTAGAGGCGGCCTTTCTTACACAGTCCGAGTTGCCCAACTAGGTACCTACCAGCTAACACTCTGGTCACACGATGCTGCGGTCGAGAGGAGATTCTAGGAATGAAAAAAATGTTGATGCTATTAGGGCCAATGGAAATGAGACTTCGATAAAAACCTCTATCGTTTCGATTAGACCGTCAATCAAACTACTCAGATAGTCCCGAAAAGTCGACACTGCATCATACACTGAGTTGCAATAGCCTTATTTTGACCATCGATTTAGAACTATAGTAGTTCTATATCGATGGTTTTGACGATCCTGGTTTTGGTGAAATGTTCCTATTTGAGTAGGTAATAAAAGGTTTATGATTAATTAATATCCTAGTAAGTACCTGCATGACGACGGTTCCAACACTGAAAGCGTACTCCTAATTTCAACGATTACAGTCTGATGTGACGATTATTATTTATTTTATGAGATAAGTGTCGACAATTTTTATGAACAATAGATGATTTTATTGGTCTCGTTCCGTGTACGAAACCTGCTTCATCCCTACAGCAGGTGCCAGAAGTGAGACTAGCTCAATCCAAACACGTCCTGAGAAACAAGGACGGATGGTGGGGTAATTTACCAAAGAGCACTAAGCTCCGTTTTCTTCGACGCACGGCACAAGGACTGAGGCTGAGACAAAGGTAATACATGGATTAGGCCTGAGACAGTGTTTTACCGGAGTATGAGCTCTCTAAGTCCAACCACGTGTCGAAAGTAGTACACGTGGAAGTCCTGACACGCGAGGAAGGAAGGAAAACAACCCTACTAACTTTTTACAACTCTCTTTACTTCGCCCAACTCGTATCTCGATCTCATCAGTTGACCAGGGCGGCCCCATCAAGTCGGCTGGTTGCCGTTAAACCCCTGCACTGACGTACGAGGTTTTCTTCCGACGATATTTCAGGATTCCACCCTTTCACCGACCATTTCAGGCCAAAGATTACCTACTATAATATTATAGTCGGCCAGAGTTGCCTGGACGGAATTAAAATAACAACAACTGAAACCAGTATCCCATGCTCCAATCTCTCTTTATCGTTACCCATCCTCGAAATATTACAAACTTCTGCATCCGACGATGCATTTTTCAAGATTAAAGTAAAATGAAGTACCTGTACATCATGTTGTACTGGGAGATAAATCAGGATCCTTCTCATTGTTTCCCGTAGAACATCGAACATGTCCACTAAAATAAAAACATGTAAAACCCGTATTTACTTAACGAATATAGTATGAAGGATGAAGAGTGGGGAGTGAAGAGAAAAACAAGAGCGTGCATCAAACACGTGTTACCATAATCCTGGTAGGGTTTATATAATTCCGTACTTACCACACAAACGAAGTGAATGCTCGATTAGAGAACACCACTGGAACAGGAACAGAGAGAAACATTTCAAAGAGTATCAACCCGATAAAATTCGGGGGATTCTGACAATACTGTGCGCAAGGAGAGGCAAAGACAAAAACCATTTTGGCAAATTGGTCGTATAACACAGGAAAGAGCGGGGGCTCTGAGTCCCTTTTGGAGGGCAGGAAGTTGAATTACTGCCCCCTACCCAACCTATCAGAGCGCTTTCCCTACCACCCTCTTTTCCCACTTCCTCATCTACTAACACAGGCACTCTATCCCAACAGTGCTGCTGCTCTAAACAGATTGCAGTGGAAACACGTGAAAGCTTTTGTGTTGTGGAATGAACGTTTTTTGAAGAGGAGATACTGTCTCTTGTTTTGCTGTTATCAAACGGTCCTGCCCCTGGGGTAGGGGTTTATTCGAATCCACGAACTCGAACTATGGAAAGTTCGGGTTTGAGTTCGAATTTTTCGGACTCCTCGGTTCGAGTTCGTCACGAACTGTTCGAGTTCGAATATAGGGTATGATTGAATACAGGTTGGTCCCTACAGCTATAACTTGAACATCCCATTTTTCAAGAAATAATTAGATTATTCATTTATCAAAACGAAAAAAAAACAAAAATCCGACAAGCTGGGTGTGCAGTGTAGCTTCCTCACTTTTGTAAAATCCACGTATAGAACCAGTCAGTGAAAATTTCAGTACGGATAGTTCCGGAGTCATCCCAATGACAACAAATTTCAGGTTTTCGCATACGCAGTAGATTGCAACCCACTCGTGACGAGATTTGTAGGTAATTGTCCTGTAGTCAGCCTCCAACTACCCTCCGAATTTGAGTGAAATCGGTCCATTAGGAACTGAAGAATCGTAGTGTAAGGAAATTCACGATTGCGCTTGTGCACAAGCTACCCTAGAGGACCGTCTTGGGGTCTAACCCGCGTAGTACCTGAAAAATTCACATAAACTGTTCGAGTAGTTCCGGAGTTCCATCAAAATATCGTCAAAATCGGACCATAACTTCATATAATTTTGCCTGGGACAAGGATGACCACAGACAGACCGACTGACAAAAGGACCGGCAAACATACAAAAAGCTCTGATGAAAGCAGGTGAAAATGTTTTATTTTGAAGGACAAACATGTTTCCGATTTCTGACACGAATACGTAGCTTCCCCCCACCTTCGGTAATAAGGAAGCGAAAATACTCTTGAAAGAACGAAAGATGATCGTTCGCTTTATTTTAATCGGACTTGTTCGAAACATTTCTTGAAATAACGTCGAAGCCCCACTCCATCCCCTATTTTAACATATCACCCCCTCCATATGATCCAGTTTTCCTGCTAACCACTCTCGATTCAGCTCTCTGCTAAGTACAACCGCCATCTTGTCTTGCCAATTACTCAATCACTTCTTCTCTGCGTACGTAGCTATATCAAATTGTTCAGCAATATCGGATCAGAGTTAAGGTTCGGTCATACCCTCCTCTCCGGTCTTCCGTCATCATAGAGCCAGGAAGTTCTTCAGTGGATAGGCTGCTGGAAGTCTTCTAGTAGAGAAGAAGAAGTCAAGATACGCACAACTGGTACCCTCCTTTCCTACTTTGATTTTCCATATCCATACACACATCATCATAATTTGTGAATGTAATTTCTTTCCCCTGTTCATAATTTCGGGACTCTCACAGGAAATATTTACTAGGAGTCATAACAGCTCCCTCATCGAACCTATAAAATTAGTGCAAAATTCTGCGATCGTGCAAGCCACCTAAATACTATCTTTCAGTCTACCATACTGAACACCCCTTGTTTCACATTAAATCTTAAATATAAATAAATAGTAAAAAATCGTGATTTGCATGATTTTGATCAATGTGGACAGACATATTTAATACTTAATTAATATAGATAAATGGAACTCAAAATCATCCTGATCAGGAATTTAGGTGAGGAAGGCATCACTGACAGGATGCATAAGCTTTGGAACCTACATATGAACTACATTTAAGGGTGCATGGGACGCTCGGCTTGAGAAACACCTCAACCTATGAAAAACCAGGTTTTCAACGGTTTCTTCCAGTTTTCTCTGGATTGAATACACTTAAAATTATTATTCATATCGTAAAGTATGTAAATATGATTGTGAAACATACGTAAATCGTTGAATTTTCAAAACCACAAACGAGAAAAATAATAAAAAGGATTTTGAGCTGCGTCGGGGCATCGTTGAGGTGCTTCTCTAGCCGGGCGTCCCGCGCACCTGTAATGCTAATAGGATTCTATCATCGAATTGTACTTCCTGGACAATTCGATAAGTACCCATAAAAACACCAATATACTTAAAGCTATAACAACACCTATTAGACAATGTTTATGAGTTTAAAAATCTTTTTTGGGGAACCTCGTCTCAGGAAACAAACTTTAACGGTCTCTCAAAGTCAACAGAAATACCTTGAGACGTCTCTAAACGCGTTTCTCACTTTGGCAAACCCACAAGAATCCGGTCCGACCCTGCCGTGCGTCGCGCATTATTCCTACGCTACTATGAGGTGAAACGATGACTAAGTTTCTCAATGGGAGGCCTCAACTTACCTTCATAAGACGCCAAGAATTTTTAACGATATTTCTCTATGGTTTCGATTTAAACAGGATAGACAGCTTGGAAAAGTCAGGGAATACGTTGCAACTTTGAGACGGGAAAAATCAGAGGAATCCTTTATAAATCAGGCAAATAGCCTCATTCTGTAAACTCCGTCTCACATTCAGACATAGACTTACTCTCATGCTGTATGTAAACTCTGTCTCATATTCAGACATAGGCTTATCTTCGACATTAAGTCTGTCTACGTTTTTAAAGTACATATATGTTTCTATGCAGAATAACAATAAGTTTCCCAACATCGCCCAATCGTCGTAATTTATCAATTTTTTTTATTTATTATTCCAATAATGAACCTTTGGAGTCGAGCCCGAACCCCCCTCCCCTCAAAATTTGATGATTTACTTTTCACGATACGTTAAATCTAAAAATCGAATAAAAAAAATCCGTCCGTCTGCCGTCCCCCGTCTTCCATGGGGTAGAAAATGGGGGATGCAATTTTCAAAACGCCCTAGCTCGAAAACTTCAAACAGGAAGGTATATTTTTTCCCCAATATAACACATTTTTTTATGACCTCGCGGAGTATTTTAGGACCTACCTATCGCTCCCTGTAAGTACCTACCTATTTAAGGGTTGAACGGGAAAAAGAGAAGAAACACGAGTGTGAATCGCAAATCTTCCGAGTTGGTCAAATCTCCGTTCAAAGATCAGCTGTTCAAACGCTTCCTTCCTTCCTTAGTTACTGAATCCGTTATGAATAAATGACACAACTCTCGGAAATAATAATTACAAGTAGGTACCTACTCATTGTTCCCAAGAAATTATTGTGAACCTCGCGATATATAAGGTAAGTGGGTATTTTATACCAATTGGATCTTTGTGGATGGGCAATCTTTACTGAAAATAGTAAACCATTGTGTAATAATTTGCAGTGTTTTAAATACTAGATCAGAATGGAACTACTCCGAGACGCAAAAAGAAAGGTTATCCTGTCCCTAAATCTAGTTTTTGCCATCTTCAATGTAGATTTACAAAGTAAACAAAGGTTTGGTAAACAAAGTAATTCAAATTAATAACTAGGTAAGTACCGCAACTTTCAGCAAGACTTTTTGATGGATTTAAAACTGGAATCATTGTGCAACCGAGAGTTTCCAAGAACCATTTTCCATTATTATTTGGCAATTTTATTCGATTTGGGTTTTACGCAAAATTATTTCTAGAGATCAGATTTAGGCAACGGGAGCCACTGTTACAATAAGGTCTATAGTTTCATATTGTTTCTTTCAGTTCGGTGATGTCGGGGCATCCTTGTACACATAGAGCCTTTGATTCAGAGATAGACAAAATCTTCCAGCCAAGTCAAAAATACATCTTCTTGAAAAATTCCCTCCCTCAAATCTCTATAATGAGAATGTAGGTTGAAGAATCACCTCCATTTCAATAAAAAAAAAAGAGAAGCTGTAACGAAGCTCGACCCCAACCGACGCATTACAATTTATTTACGTTAAGACCTGTAATTACTCCCTTAATTACTACCCCGTTTGCGTCCTCGTTTCACACGAATTTTTCTCCTTCCAACACTTTTTTAAACCTAAGTTAACGACCAAAAACCCCTGAAAAGTCCTGTATTTCCCACCTCTACTTTTTAGTATTACGCCATTGATGCTACATGACTGTTACTCTCACTAATGTACTTTTCGCTGTGACGATCTCGTTGAAGTTTTTCGTCGCTAACTACAATGGGAACGATGTAAAACATCACTGAGATAACGGTTAGGCACTGGACAATTACTATAGCAGTTCCACAATTTTTAGACTGACTCATTTTTCTCAAGAACATTCAGATGAGGAGACGTCATTTGATAGGATAACGTGATATTTTTTTACTGAATAATTTAAATGACATCATACATTTAGTAACAGTGATATCTATCATAGTATCTACCAATCTTACCTAAACAAATCACACCGCGAAGTTGTTCAAAAACATTTCGAACAATGGTTAGGAAGGCTATTTAGTATTGAGGTCGAACTTGCAGGAAATTCACATGGTAGCCAACCTCTTTGTAGGCATTTTTGTTTTGAACCTGTGGAATAAACTAACCATAATGAAGCAATTCCTTCAAAATTGTTGCGAAAATAAACATTTTCGACCTCCTCGACGCATGAGACGTTAACGTACTTTTGGTTGTAAAAAGGCTTCTCCTACATAAATTACGAGCAAAATTCGAATGACTAGGTAGCAATTCAATGCACCAAAGTTGAAATGGAAATGATGAAGAAGAGAAAAATAATTGGATAATGATAATAATTGAATCTTTGTTCATGGAAATTGTGCGTAACAAAGAATAGAAAAACGTAACAATGGGAGTTCAATATATTTTACAGCTCTATTGGCTAGTTTCAATTGCAGTTTTGGGCTCGATCTGAATAATGAAGGTACTGACGGTATTGATGATGATTGCTGAGGTTGAGATGCTCTCTTGGGAACCAGGCCCTCCATCTTGTGAGTCGAAGATTTCCACTTTATTTTTTGATAATAATAAAAAGATCACTTGCTTAGTATTTCAGGAAAATAAAATTACCTTCGTTGAATAGCAGGAAAAATAACCCAAAATATTCATTAAGAAGTCAAAAATTGGTCAAAATTGCCAAAGAAGTTAAATAATTGAGTAAGAATGACCCAAACCATTCATTAAGAAGTCAAAAATTTGTCATGATTCCCCAAAAAATGACAGAAGTGGGTGGTAGTTCATCAGTCATACTGCCAGGCAGGAAGATTTCATACAATAATGAATAATAATTGTTCACAGACTGTCATCAAGCGTTCATGCCGTCAACCGATTGTAAATGTATGATAACGAAGTACGGGACACCGGAAACCTGGAGGTTTCACTGGGAATGTCCAGATGGCGGTGGTGACGAAAGTGGCAATGAAAATAATGATGAAAGCAATGAAGACAGTGATGAAGGACATGAAAGCAACACTGCGAGCAACCAAGACAACGGGGGCGTACATGTGGGAGAGGAAAGGAAGAGCAAAGGAAGTGTCAAAGGAAAAGAAGAAGCACACAAAAGGAAATCGAACATCGCAGATCGCGGCCACAAAGAAATCGAAGATAGCAGCGAGACAAGCGGCGATCATAGCGGAGAAGACGAAGAAAAGAGCAAGGAAAATTACAATAGCAGCGAAGAAACGGAGAGGGCTTTGAATCACAACTTATACGGTCTCAAGGCTCCTAGGCAGTTTGGCTTCAGGCGGCCTAGCAGGGAACATCCTCAAGCGGGGCATCCGCGATTCTACAGGCCTGGCCTGAAGCCTCATGTCTACGAGCATCATGGAGCAAGGCGCCCCCGCCCGTTCAAGTATCCTAAAGCACATCGGCAAGCTAGGGAGAACTGGTATGGGCCAAGAAGACGAGGACCACACACCATTATAAATCTCCAACAAAAACTCAAGTTTCCAGAGAACAAAGGATTGAACATTTGAAACAGTTGCAACCTTAATCATGATAAAATAAACGCTGCTAATTAATGGACAAGGTTTAATTATTTCCGATTATAGATAATCCTACCGCGTAGATCACTGTTCTTCTGTAATCAATTTAATTACTACCTGATCTTGTAGCTGCATTTTTTGACTCAACTGATCTGGGAGCTCATTTTTGACAGTTGATTGAGAATTCCGCTCCTCTTAGCAAATAACATGATTTCCTCCTTATTACGTAATCGATCTTCCTCACGATTTCGCTCAAATATTGACGTCCAGAAAATCACAGTCAGACCGACTGACACGGAACCAAAATGGATCAGGAATCTCTGAAACGTAAAAGGCTAGTAGGGATTCTGATTTTGAGGACAACTTTTTGCTTCCTCACTACCGAAGGTAGGAAGCTATGTATTCGTGCAAGAAATAAAGGAACAATTTTCTAGAGGAACAAGGAT
>JAEMON010000013.1:13596895-13612504 GCA_030264115.1 Lygus lineolaris
TCAAAGCTAGGGTTTACACCAATGAACGAAGGAACATTCGAGAATTGGAGGCATCGATTCAATAGGAAATTGCAACGATTCCAACAGACATGTCTTCGGCAATCCCCTAGATACAGAAGAATGTGCAGTGAGTAGTGACTAGGAAGACATCATTTATAATGAATGACATAACCTTCCTCAGTTGGTCCGTTTCATTATGTGATGAAAAAATTCCAAATTACACTTGATTTCAAAATAGGTATATTTATGAGTCCGTCCCAATAGCGTCACCCTGAACATAACATAAATTACCTATTTAAATTGGAACCGAGCGGCGATATTTACTAAATAAAATTACATGGATTCATCTTCAAAGTGAGTCACTAATGGATGAGTTTGAGGGAAAAGTTTCCGAGCTCTGCGCCGCGAGCATCTGATAGGAGGTGAAACCAAACTCGACTCCAATAAATCAGAAATGCCGGTCATAACTTCCTCCCAGCATCAACCCCTTTTTTATTCCCAGGAATCGGGTTCGTTCCGGTCTTGAGGGACGCCGGTAATGGAGATACGGATTTATTGGGGGCAGAAGAGGTTTGAGGGAGGGTTGCCCCTTCACTTACACGTGATACCAATCCCGCAACATACTTCCGATCCTTAGGTAGGATTTCCGGTACGCATTGCGGATTCTTCATACACCTACCTACGTAATATAAGCGAGATCAAATTCCTAGAGGGAAACTTCAATGTCAACGTCTAGCTGGCATGGAGCTCCTATAGTCAAACCATTGGTGATCATATAATATATTATTCATCAACGTCAACGGGCAATTTGACTCGGTTTATTATGTTCGTCAGAACCACATCGAGAGCTTTCCACACAAGAAAAGAAGAAAACTATGAAGAGTATCCATGAATGTGAGCGAAAACGGATCTCGTACATTATACGCAACGAGGAAACATGACAACTTTAAGGCACTCACTTAATTCGATTTGAAAGTCAAAATTTCGACCTACTCCACTCGTGCAACGTCATCAACAAACAGATAACACAGTAATAATTAGTTTGGGCGATAACCGCACCAGGGAACACAATAATGTCGTTCCTTCAACTAATCCATTGGTGGGCAAACTAATCCTTAAAAAACATTTACTGTTTCCCTTTTTCTAGATTTAATATCCCTTCAAAAATAAAAAATCCCAAGTTATGATACCAACCAATTTCTCTTTTGGTACCTAGTCTGGATAGGTAACCCCATCGTAACAATTTTTATCACCGCCCTTGAGATCCTTGAATAGCTAGCAGTAAATTCTAAAATAAAATGCAAGCAAAGAATCATCAAGCGAGGTCTCGCATTTAGACTCTTTATTGCTGTCCGGTGACTAATAGGTATGTGGTAAAATTACAGTATTCGCATCATTCATTCCCTTCTCTCGTAAAAGAGCATTAAGGGAGGCATGTTTACGTAATCCGAATAATTTTAATATCTCTCCAACCAAACACTATATAATAGAAGAAAACTCTCATTACACCAGTCATTATGACAATCTTAGAAAGAAAAATAACAATAAAATAGTCCAGAAACAGCCTTCTAATTCGGAAGAAGACTCTTGAAAAAGTAAACCGAATGCTCTACCCAAGCCCACAAGTAGGGCTATTAAAGGCAGGAAAAGGAGCCTTTGTGCACTGAGGCCGCCCCGGCTGTAGGCCAACCAGTCCGTCTGGGTTTTGGAAGTCACTTCCTCGAGTTAAAGAGACGGTGCGGCGTTTCTATTCCTTTTCTCTCATACTGCAACTTAGCACGGATGCTACAATATTATCTAGCAATATCCGTGGTCTCAGTCATGTTGGTTTCGTGGTCAACCGAGATTTGACCAGGTGAAGAACTTTCGCTTGCATGCGGTATGAAAACTATACAGAGTGACTTATTGGAACAAAATGAAAATTAGGTATACACAACCACAACCCATTCAATGCTTGCGCCCAACATTCAGTATACAATAGGGCTTTTGAATGACATTGATTTCCTTGAAAGTAAATCATTGAAAAGTAATGAAACAAAGTCATACCCCAGAAATGACTTCTCTGTAATTTTAAAGAAATTTAAATTATTCTCGCCTTATTATTTTGCCACTTCAACCCATGCGACGTCAACTAAGTTCCTTATCCGTGGCCATGGATGCTATAGTGTGAAATCAAGGTTCTGCAACAATAGTATGCCTCAAAATAGAATAATATCCTTTCCGTAGAGTGATTTTATAATATCTAACCTAGGATATCGTAGAGAGATTATCCTAGGATTGAAGAGAGATTATCCTAATATATCTGATATATATTATCCAGGATAATATCCTCATAAATCCAGGTTGGCCAACAATAGTATCCATTCTTTAATATAGATAGGTAGGTTAATATCCTTATAATATCCTTGTCGTACGATAATATCGTTTATAACATCTCGCTCTTGGTTGGTGGCGTCATCTAAGTTCCTTTTCAGTTTCCTAAACCTCAACCTACCGCCGCTTTTTCAAAATCCTCGGATTTTCATCGTAGTATTCTCATTTCGATATAATATTTATTACATATTATCATCCTCTGGAAAGTTTTTGACATTCTATATAAGTAGACACAGGTAACCAAAGTTACATCTTCTTACTCATGCAAATGCCCCATTCAAATAAAAAACGTTGGCTAGGAAAGTCTGTCACATATCTTCCTCCTATAAATTCCACGATGGTGATTATTATTCATCGTAGAGACATATAAAATGTATTAATATCGCCGATAAAAACCTATGTGTAGTAAAATAAAATTCGTATTTAGTCAATCACAGTTGTTATCAAATCAGCCCACCAACTACCAATCACAGCCAATCAGAAACTAGTTATATTAAGACCGACAAACCAACTAATAAATGCTCATAAAACCTAACCGATCTCTTGGAATTGTAGGTATCTAATGATTTTCGAGCATGAAAAGGGCCCTCTTATTGTGAAGACTTCAAATTAATCAAGTAAGTCAATTCACTCAAGGACCATAATGTTCTGAAATGAGGCGATTCCTGTTCTTGTTCCTGGTACTCCACAGGATATGTTGATGGCACGGGTAGGTTTATTCTCTTGACAGCATTCAATGATTGGACGACTTACTTTGTTCGAGATAATTTCATACTTTTTCTTTAAATAGCCAAGCTTTCGTATCCTGGGAAGGGGGTACAGGCGGAATACGGGACAAATCGCGGAAGAACTGTGACCAAGCAAAGACATAGCCAGGAGAATTTGACCAGTCTTCTGAAAGACGTCTCTAGGAAAAAAAAAATCTCCGAGTTGAGGATGAACCTCGAGACGGACGGTAAAGTAGGGAAGCTTCCTCACCAAAGAAAATCTCGAAGGGTGCGTGCATCCCATTATCTCGGAAGGGGGGAGAAACCCGATCCCGATAATGTATATTGTGTTTATAGATGGTTACGTTGCATTACCGACGGTAGGGAGCAGTGGAAGGGCACCCACCCCTGTGTATATATATATGAGAGTGAATTTTACCTTGTAACCACCATGTGAAAATCAACCAGGCTTATTCCCAAGGTATATCATACAAAGTTGAATCGATCAACCCCTCCTACGATTATTGATCAAAGTTTCAATCGAGTCAGCCATCCACTCGTAAGTTAGAGAAAATTCTGATAGTTATGGTAAAACTCGAATAGGTGTACCTTTTTCAAGGTTCTCAAGTTCTATTTGATATTTGACTATCGATTTGAATAGATAATATCCTAACGTGCATTTCGACGTTTTCAAGCAGAGTTAGGCAAAAAGTAATTACAATTACTAATTACGATTACGTAATTGGAATACTAATTGAAATTACCAATTACATGAGTAATTAGTAGGTAGTTAAAACTGAGCAATTACTTTTTCCAACACTAGGTAATTGGTAGTTTTAATTACTTGTAATTGTAACTACTTTTATGGTTGGTAATTACAATGACTAACTACCAATTTACTGTCCTCCTTTCAGTCGATGCCCCCACCCCGTTTTCCTTGAATATATATGTACCTCCCTTTGTACTGCCAAAAGCGACCCTCCTCACAGGCGTTAAATTCTGACCTTTTGACAGTGTACGGCCAGAAATACGGTCATTGCGAGTCAAAAATCACCATTGCGAGTCACATTTATTTAACCATTCTGATCATATAACTGTTTTTGTAGTGAAGTGCAGCTTTACCTGAATACCTATAACACCTTTACCAAAAATAATTTCAAATGTTTTCCGGTGATACAAATAGGTACTCACTGGTGAAGAACTCTCCCTGAAATGGTGAGTTACCACTCGAAATGCCTTATTTTGGCCGTTCCATTAAAGTTGACTGAAATTGAAAAATTTCAAAATGTAGATAATTAATCGCTGATGTATTCATCAATTACTTCAGTAGTACGTTTAATTACTCCATAAGTACTAGGCAATTAATTGTGTGAGTAATATATATTAATTACGCAATTAATTACCTACTTGAAAAGTAAATAATTACCAAAAGTAATTAATTACTGCCCAACTCTGATCGAAAGAAACGTATACCCCCAAAAGAGTTAGCATGGAGATAGCAAATTTTCAAGATTTAGGGGTATATTGGGTAAAATTGAGGGGGGGATGATGGAGGAAGAATAGAGGTCTTCTGCTCAATGCCAGTATATATTGTATTCTAGTAGGTCCTTTTCATGAAGTGGTATAGAACCTATTGAAAATATGTGAATATAAAATTATCAAGTTCAAGTCAATAAAAACAAAATAATAAACAGGAATTCAGGATGACTGGATACAAACTAGTTGAGTTTGGAAAAACATACTCGTAAAATTAAAATTTCATCAATTTTAACTGAATCTAAGGAGGAACCTTTTGATCTAATTCAAAGCAAATATCGCCCTTTCAAGTCATTAGTATACCTATAGGACTATGAAAGAATAGAAGGCGGTTAATCAGCCCGATCAATCGAACATTATCGGCGAAAATTACCGACCAACAATCGAACCGCGTAACAATAGGATCACTTTTCATGAGGGTAAGTAACGACTTCCTGTCTTCGCTACGTACATGTAAGGAATAATCTCCAATACAAGATTAAATCGTCTCATCCTCTCACACTTTCCCGAGTCGATTGGATCGATTTGAGCCAATATAAATCTGCAAACTTTCACCAGATTAACCTTCAAGTGCCTAGAAGAAATCGCTGAATGGCCAGGTGGGTGGCATTGAAGGTGCTCGTAAGTGAAGCATTGTTTTCCAGAAGGATCGAGTGAGTAGGTGTTCCGCGGGTAATAAAGATAAAGCGTGGGAGAACTGGTCAATGCAAGATCAGGAGGAAGACGGGTTTGCGGAACCTGACTTCGTGGAATGAAACATGATTAGCAAACTAACCACGTAAACATACTGAGGTTAGACTACGAATATTATTTTCATAAGATAATGTTATGTTATGTTACTGCAAGTAGATACATACCTACTTCGAAACATCTCAACCACCTTTCACCTACAAAATGGCTGATCAAACTGACTATAATTTGTACGATAATCTACACAAAAATAAAGCATTCTGGCAATAAGGTAGCTACTGATAATATAATAGTCAGGCACTTTGGGCAAAAGGAAATGGTTTCATCTGTTTCAGGAGTAGCTACCTCTTTACTGCATCCTGTCTCTACACATTTGGCAGGGAAAAACGATTATGCCTACCTAATCAGATATGGAGGGTGACACATCTCGATCCAGTTATAGTTTGCTGCCAAATATAGGTTTTGGAAACAAGCGCGACGATGTGTAGAAGATAGAAGGGATGAGGCTGTCTCACTCAGCTGCCGACGGAACAGAGGAAATCGATTATCGAAAACTGGCTGTTTTACTATTCATGAACTTCGACGAGTAGACTGGCGGGTGGATGGCGCAAGCAGTGATCCAGAATTCAATCGCGGAACCTTGCCTGGTATTCCATCCGCGTTCTAAATGCCTTCTATCGAATGCGGAAGCCCTTCCTACCAGCGTACACTATAGGTGAAGAGTAGGTACTCATACCTAAGGTAAGACCGTGTACCTTGAGCCACTTTCACGAAGACCAAATTTTAGGTGCCCATCCAATATACCCCAAATCGATTTAATTGTCAAGGCAGTTTTATAAGGAATTAATACTTCAGCCCACTCGACAACCCCTACTTACCCCACCTGAAAGGAAAGCATTGCAATAAGCAGAAACTCAAATTTCTGGAACACCTCCTTGGAAAGGTTCTGATCAACATCTGATCAAAATCATTCACGGTTTGGAAATCTATGTACCTACATACATCTGTACGTGTATAGCCACGGTAGCAGCCTCTACGAAAATTATTCACAATTTTAGTAATCCCGGCCAATCATTAGGGTGAGAAACTAAGCAAAATTTATTAATGAACGTAGTTTTTTATCTCATTTTGAGCTTTTCCCCCAAAACCTCTACACGGATTTCGATAACATTCCCTGGATTTACTCTTTAACCGAGTAGAAACAACTTTTAATACCCCTCACCTCCAGGAAAATATTCCGAGGGCCAGAATCAGCGTTAAACCCCCCAAGAATGGCCATTTTCGGGTTTCTATCGTGGGTGAGTGAAGTAGTGTGCAGCCCCGTACCATACGTTTTTTGTAGCTACCTAATTGTTAGAGCAAATGGGCAATTTTTTTAAAATTTACGAAGTGGCGCAACATACACACTACGGAACACATAGAAGACCTTTTGTGTTCCGTGGGTGGTAGGTATAGTAGCTTGACCCAAAGTTTCCACGGCATGAAATAGGTATCCTACTTAATTGGGTTAAATAGAAGATTACAGTCATAGCTTGAAAAAATATTTTAATTGGTTAGATATGTAATTCTAGACAACCGTGAAATGTAGGAAGTTATCCACGCATTTTCCTAGATTTTCTGTGAAAATTTATTCCTAAGAATGTGTATAGCTTGAATATGAGTCTGTAGGTTTCTATAATCTCAAAAATCTGATTGTACAGCAACTGTTGACTCGCAGCTACAAATTAATAATATAATAAACAATACCGTACATTGCTCCGACAACATGTTAGGTATCTACACTGGAAACGACGGAATTTCACCATCAGCAAGATTATTAAGCTTTACTCTAACATTGATCACTTAGGTAGGTATACTGAAAACGGAAAATTTGTGATCACACCACCCGAAAATTTCAAATCTCAACAAACGCCTGTTAATCAGTACGTACGGAAGGAAAAGAAGATTTGACCTAGATAGGTATACTAGTTAAAGCAAATGCAACCACACCATACTCAGCCATTCACCCTCAAACTGGTAATGACCAAGTCTACCATACGCTTGATCGGCCGTATTGTCTGACGAATCGTGGGAAACAATAGGATGATATCCTTAGCGTTCCCGAAAAAAACAACCTTTCGAGATTCTCGAACTCGACCTTCCCTGGAGGGATAACGAAAAGCCGTGAAGGTCCGATTCCCGGATTCGGTTGAAATTACGTCAGATGAAGGCGAAAGTTGAACAACCTAAAATCGTTTTTGGATTATAGAAGCGGCCACAGGCCATATAGAGCCGTTACTAATTACTATTGTCAAATACCAATTTCATTTACTAAAAGCGTGAAGGAATCCTGAAGATGGTGTTCATGAGGAACTTCTAATGAGAACGAGCCGGAATTTTTACTTTGTTAGACAAAATTTCCCCTTCTCAGTGATCACGACGGTATCGTTATAGGACTGGGGTTTGTTATATGAAAAATAACCATTTTGAATAGGTATATACCTACAAGTTTTTGATTTGTTTAAAATTTCATGATAACTAATTGACCAACCTTCAAACCTACTCCATTGAAAACATGAACCATCTCTGGCCTTATAAGGTTACTTGGCGAGAACCTTTTTACAGGTCTTAGGTTATTTTTTCCCGCTGAGCCGCATTTTCCTTCTTCCCTAACAGTTTTTGATTTATGGTCAGTTGGACGTAAAAACAGGATTTCTCTAGTTGTAAAGAAGCCTTCCGTCTTTTACAACAGTACATCTTACACGAAAATAGATATTGAAAAAATAGAGGAGAAGAGAGATGAAAACAAATGGAAACAGGCTTAGAAGTGCAGCTTTTTTAACACTAGGTAACTTAATAACTAAATAGGTACCTACCTACTTGGTTCTTCAATTAACTATTTCTCGAAATGATTATTGTTTTATAAAAAATAATTTATAATCGTATTACTCGTGCTCTAGCGGTAGATATAATTTAGGAAGGATAGACATTAATGGTAACAATAATCGTATAAAATGGTACCAAAAGTTGGTCAACTTAGTAACCATGCAAAAACAAATAATTTAGTAACAGTTTCAAAAGTAGTCTTCCAATATTGCCGAACGTAAGTAGGTATTTGACAACATGATGCACTCGGTAAGATTACGATGAATGATATTTTGAGCTCATAAAATTTGAATTGGGTTGTGAAATTTCGAAACCCTATTCACATGTATTTATTAATATGTTTTTGGAATGAGAAACAATTTTTTGCGGAGAAAAACTCGTGCTTCGATGATTCCTGATGATTTAAAATCATAATCAATCAATACTGAAATCAATAATGTACTAAGTAAGTAGTTGAGATAATGGAGAATATTTTGAATTTCTTAGATTTTCAAATGAAAGGGTGAATGATGTTATGTTTTTTGGTTTGATTAATTTTTGCTTGGAACTAGATGGTTTTCATATTCAAATTACTCATCTATAACCGAAAAAATGGATATCCCTTAGTTTCATCTAAAAAAAAAAAAAATAATAAATAAAAATAAAAATAAAAATAAAAAATAAAAAAATCCTTCCACTTACCGGAAAACTCTCAATTAGTGCCTATATAAAGTAACGTTTTTCCTTGAGTAAAAAGGATGAATTTCTACATTTCTTAATAGCAAATTATTCCCCGGTAGTCCCATCATCCGTAATAATTATTTGGATTTGGATAAATTTGGAGGTAATGCTAATAATGGAGGTGTATACCTATCGATTGTGGTACAATGGTAGATACCCACTGTTTGGTTAACACTCTTGTCTTTGTTTGAAATTTCAATTCACGTAATCTTTCCCACGTAACATAACAAACGCCTTACCTAAGCGTGCATCATATAAATCCAACTACCAAAACTTATATCGCGTGACTTTCGAACTCGGGTCTGTCTTAACTGTAACTGTAACATGATGAATGAACTTCTAAAATACCACTTTCTAAGTTCGTGGTACGATTCAGTACAATTACTCTCTCAGACGGACGGTTTTCAAGTTACTCGGAAGAAAAAAAAATTCCAGAACTTGGAAACGAAAAGAATGAAGAATTGAACGATGGTATACCAACGTAGTTAGGAAGCCCTTGACGGTGAGGATTCTTTGAAATTTATTGTTAAGAAAACAGATCTCCTTATTTTCCCCTCTAACAAAGGACTTTTGAAAAGGTAGGGAAGAACTGAAAAGTTTTATTCATTCGCATTGAAGGAAACCAGAGGTAGGGTTCAACGCAAACTACGCCTGTTTTTTGACATTTGAATTATTGTAGGTATTAACTAGCCAGTCAGAATTTCTCAAAAGAGTCGAAATCAGTCTTAATAATAGATGGCCACCAACGAATTACTGTTCATTCAGTTGAAGGTCGCTATTTCAATTTGGATGAATAACTACTATCCAACTAGAGTTCAGAAATGCCAACGAAAGTACGGTCTACATACCCACTACCGTAGTGGTAGTGTTCAACTCCGAATCATTCATTATGATCATATTTATTCAACTAACATTATTGCCCGGTAGCTCCATAATTTGACAAGTAAATTTGGGTCAGTGGATCAACAAATAATGATGGAGGTGTATAAATATAAATGGCAGGTACCAACTGCTTGGGTAACAAATATTGTCCAAGACCCGTGGATTGTTAATAAAGACCAAGATTGTTAATAACATGAGCCAAAAGGGTGAAAATTTTCCACTTTGGACTGTTTTCCCGGGAGGACAAACTTTCCAAGAAAGGACGCTTGTGACGTAAATTGGAGGAGCTGAGGGTCCCCTCCAGACAGTAGCGTGGTGGAATGACGTAGCAAGTTCTAAATACACGAACCGTTTTCGCTCTTTAGATACCCCTCATGTTTGACCTTTTTGGATAATTCACACGGAGACCATTCAAATGTAAAAGTAAAAAATAATTATGCGCGATTTTTATTGTAGTGAAACTGGGGAAAGGCAACGAACTACCCCCCAAGTATGTTCAAATGTTGTGTTGTTTGTGTGGAACTATACTATTTTCAATTATAGCGATAACAATATTGTAATGTTCCAAAATTTAACTAAGGCATTAAGGGGCCACGGAGCTGATGTAATTAGTTTTTCCCATTTTTATCAGCCAATTCTTGGCCAATTTTGAAGCGGTTCGCGGCATTCTTCTTGTTATTCAATTCTCAAGGGGGATCAGCCATGTACAATTTTAATTTCATGATTTTGAATTTTTCGTCGTTTTTTGAAATTCAAATTGGCATAAAAGGCACCTCATCCCCCCCCCCCCCCCCCCCCCCCCCCCCCCCCCCCCCCCGAATGATAAAATAGGAAGCATGCCACCAACCCTATCAAAACCCGTTAAAAATTGGCTGAGAAAAATGAGAAAAACTAGGCAATGCTAAAATCGTAAGGGGAGGGTGAGGTTATCCGTTTTTCAAACCTATTGGTGTCAAAGTAGTAATAATGTTATAATAAGAGTTCCTATAAACTCTTCGGTTGCCGAGATTTAGGTAATTTTGATGAAATGTAGGGATCACTCCCTTGGCCCCTCAGAATAACAGTGATTAACGCAGAGGGATTATATGATACAGAAAAACAGTAAACCAATCTGATCGACATCTCACCAACTTTCTTCAAATTTCACAAATGTTTTACTCATAAAATCTGATTGGAATTGTTTGATGAACTATTCTTATAGAAAATTTCTCGTAGATGAGTGATTTTTTACACGATTTTAGACCCTTGAAATTTAAATTTTGCTCCTGAGAATGCACCAATATTTCTAGCACTTTAACTCATCTTCTACAGATTTGTATACACTTTGGCGAAGGTCTGACCATTTCTTGCATTACAGTTAGTAAGCAAGGAAAATGTAAGAAACTAAATTTGTGGAAGTGACGAACCTCTGTGGTGCCTAATATTATGATAAGGCAGCTTCGTAATTTGAGAACTAGAAGAATGCTCGGGATTCAGCTGTCTCCCCGCAGCAATAAATTATTATTGATAATAGCTACGAATTATCGATCAATTAGCAGGAAGGTATAATTAGTAATGTTCTTAATATTATACCCTAACGCTGTTTACTCGAATAAAGCTTTATATGAATTATCTGAATTCTAGGCTGCTATGATGGTTTTCGTGCTCGGAAAGTTGAGGTCTCATTCCGTAGAGCTCGTATTCTTGTACGAGGTTCTTGTTTCTGGAGGCGCCACCAACCTGCCTTCATTATAATGAACATAGCAAGAAAACTAGAGATGGTAGAGATGACTTTCATAAGAGCAGCGCGCCAAAATTCCTATAAGTAGCCCATATTTGTACGACCAAAATACCAGCATGATCATTGATCCAAGTACGCAGACATTTTTTTCTTTGAAGGTCTGGAGTAATTATACTTAAGATAGGTAAATATAAAGCTCAATACTTCTCAATAGATCTGTAAGCGTAAATAGGTACCGACCTAACGTAACGACCTAGGTAACGGGGATTTTAAACGCACTTAGTAAATCATAAAACCGAATTTTCATCCCAACATGAACAACCAAGCTGGGCTGGGCTGGGGCGCTTTCAAGTTTTTCGTGTTGTCTTGGAATCGTGAATGTCGATTTTCAAGCAAAAAAAATTGCAGGAGTTAAAAGGATCAATAAATTCTTCAAAATAACATATTCTGATAGGCAATTTAACGTGCTTTCAACAGTACCCACCAATTTTGTTTTTGGATCACTATAACGGGTGTTGCAGCCAGTCAGAACACGTGATTTACGGAAAAACTCAAAATCCCCAAAAATACGAAAATTAGGGGTTAAACAAAAATTGCTAAGGGAGAGACTTTTGATAAGAAATGACCCAAAAAATCGATTCCCGGCCGCTTGAAGAGCAGTTTCCGAGGCACCCTGTGTAGTAACGACTGTAAGTCTGAACATAATGAATAAAGAATATTATGATAGGTAGGTACCTAGTTCAAGATTCCAAAATGAATTGATAATTATAATTAATTATAATATAATAATAATAATATTAATATTATAAATAATATTATATTTATAATCAATATTATACCTAATTATGATTATTATAATATTATATAATTATAATTATCAAGTCATTTTGGAATCTTGAATTATAATTATTATAATGATAATTCTGCCTAAAAACCACTATGTGAATATATCAGTAATGCAGTAACCAGGTACTACAAATTATAATCTGGTTGCGAATTTTTCCCATAATTTTGCGAAAATCTCAATCGAGATTGGTGCGGCCGTTCGAGCGTAATTGACGCACGAACATAATGCATCGTAATTCTGACATAAATTCTTGAAGAAACATTAAATTGATAGTAATAACGACACCCTGATAAGTTACTGTGTACTTGGAGGAATAGGTTAAGAATGACAGAAATAATAAATTATGATAGGTAGGTACGTCCGAGATTCCAAAATTAGTTAATAGGCAGGTACTTCTTTTATTATAAAAACTATTAGGTGAATGCATTCAATGCACTAAACGTCAGTACTGCATATTCTGTACAACAACTCCCATGTTTAGCCTCTCAAATAGTACCATATTGCAAATATTGTAGTAAATATTATGACGAGTTTATAATTTCAATAATAGCCACACAACTTACCTACCTATACAGTACACATAACCCTTCAACTAGAGGAGGCTTCATGCCATGTTTATAATTACCTAGGTGGTCATTTTGCTACGCACGCAGCGCCTTATCGGATTGTGGCATGTGGTTTGCATAATTCATATTGAAAAATGGGCTTATAATAATGTTACATTAAATATCTTGAAGTAAAGTAATCATCCAATAATGGTGAATCGTATTTACCAAAATATTACAAGACGACCGGCTAAGCACAAGTTCACAGACACATTTAGGACCGCGGACCGGTGGATACTGAAGAGAAAGAAGGTTTCAGTGAAGAGGGGAGGATGTAGGGGGATCCGGGAGACGAGATGCATAGTGAAGGGACGGACGGGCGGTATAGAGCAGGGCTGCCAACATCACTAGAGGCCACCAAAACAAACACGGGAGTCATCCCTATCAAATTGAAAATAGAGCGATCACTAGAGTCTAGTGGTCCCGTCCAGACAAGAACAGTTTACCTTCTGGAAACACAATCCAATATGTTGAAACACACAAAGATGAAAACATCTTATCTGCTTCACTGCTGCTACTTCAAAATGAAATTAGGTACGTAAGTACTAAAAAGACTCAACTACCTAGAATCAACTACCTAGTGTGATTCCAGTGAAGTTAGTCGGTACCTGCCAATGCTTTGAGTCAGTTGGGGACATGGATATTTTACCATAATTATAAGTACAGGTACTGTTTATTATAGTTTGGGGCAAGGGTTTTCGAACTTCCAGGCCCCAGAAACCCAGTGCATCGATAGGTAAATCCGTGCTACTTATCTCAGTTACTCTGTGAGTAAATCTCTTGGCCAATATCAGACCAAAATACGCAGGAGAAGACATCATAATCAGAAGAAATTGTGCTAACAAAATTTTTTTATAAAAAGACTAGGGTAAAAGCATGTGGTAAATACTGAACGTGTCAGAAAACTGCTAATAACTTGTATGGATACAGTTCTATCTACTTGTGAAATAAGGTTTTACACATCCCCGCCATCGCGCTTACAGTGACTATACATAGGCTTGAACGAACATAACAATTATCTGAATACATGGCGCATTGAAACGGAAAATGTTTGGGTAGCTTTTTTCATTTGTAATGCGTACGTATTATGAACCTCTGTGACATCAATTATACACATCATAATTACAAACAAATAACAATAATAACAAAACGAAAGCATTGAGACAGTCAGATACCTGTAAGTAAACTAAGGTGAGGGTACATCAGCAGGCCATATTGATTAAATTAATATAAGATTAGATGCTTATAAGATTAAGATGTTATAAGATTACGATGCAACTAACAAGTCGCCATACCCTTTTAGGTAAGTACCAATTACGAATGCTCTGAAATAACAGATAACAATCCTGTTCGACTCACTGCGTTGATACGTCTATAGTAAAATAAACAATTGCCAGAAGAGGCGTGAACATATTGCCCATTAACAATATTTATTACGAACAACGCCTCAAATCATTGACATTTTTCTTACCAACAAAAACATGAAATAAATGGTATATTCATTCTCAAACATAAATCATTCCAAAACCACTTACGTACCTATATCTAGAAGTATGCTAGCATCTCAGTAGTTGATGTAAGGCATACCTGAAACAGAAAGAAACAACTTACCGTTATTAGATGGAACGTAATTTGCGAGAAATAAGTGACTATTGAAAATTTGCTTAGGTGAAACGTGTATAGTCATCAGTATTTTTGGCCAAGAAATATCATTGAATTATATTGCGATGATAAATTCTCGTGCCCTGTATCTCATGAAACAGCAAGAAGGACAGGGCAACAAACCGATCCTTACCAAAATTCAAAGTGACGGAGTACCCACTGACTGTCAACTCGGCGACTGAAATTGAAAGAGGATTTCATAGAAGAAAAATCTGCCAAGAGAAAATGGCACATAGCTTCCTCGCGGCTAAGAAAAGGAAGATTGGTAAGAGCACATAAAATGGAAAGTTTGAACAAACTTGACCATTGCACTGAAAGAAGTTCAAGTTGAAAGTTGCGTATCATTAGGGCTGTAACAACGAAATTTAGTGAATTCCACGTTAGCAAATACTCATCCTGCCGTTGATTCAATCATGATAAACTTCTTATGGGACCTCAAGGGGCCTTACCCGCATAATACTACGCTGTAACAAGGAAATGCGGACGGAACCAAATTTGTTCAGGAAGTTTTGAAACGAAAAATGCGAGTTTAAATTTCAATTTTTGAGGACAGGAATGGGGTTTGCGCATGAGAAATAAAAATTGGAAAAAACCCGTTAATTATGTTATTCGAGTTGCCATGAATAGTAAACACTATTTATCAGGACAAAAACTCCATGTGGGAGCAGAAATCGTCATGTTAAAATGGAATGTTTTGAATTTCGCGGGGGGGGGGTGACCTCCAGCGGTACATACGTCACACCCCCTGCTGCCCCTTTGAAAAAGCGTTCGTGGATATTATACGTAGTATCAAATTAATGTAACATGAAAATAATTTTAATAATTAGGTAAGTAATTAAAGTGTTTTTGAAGAAAGTGCCTATCTGCCTATGTATTTTATTAGGTCAGATTGTTGTTACAGTTCAGTGAAAGTCGCTAATCCTACAATTAGTAAAAGTTCCAGAAATGAATGGCGTTAGCTAGGGCAGGGTTGCTACGGAAACAGAATCCCAAAATTCCCTG
>JAEMON010000013.1:13613504-13632785 GCA_030264115.1 Lygus lineolaris
CGACGGCGATGAAATCAATAGGGGACCGTCACGAGGCTAACCAGCTCAATCCCTGAAAATTCCATAAAAAAAGGACCATAAGGTTATATAGTTTTGCTTGGTACAAGGAAATTTACCACATAGCGACACGGAACCAAAATTGTTCAGAACGCTCTGAAACATAAAAACTTCCATTCGTGCAGCATGAGTTGATGAGCAAATTTTCAAAGAATTCATTTAACCGATTTTAGGGGGTTATTCTTATAGGAAATTCTGCTCTGATTCCAAATATACCATATGTTGCTATGTTTAAGATGGTAATTTACACCAAAAACACGTTTTTTTAAAGCTATTTTTGACTCTAAATGTTCGAAATTTGAACCCTTGCAGTAGGTACTTCAAAAATTCTGGACAATGAACTCAGCCTTTCTTTTGTTATTTTTGAAATTTTAATTTTTTTTTATTTTTTTTGTTATTATTGACATTTTTAAAATTTGTTGGATTTTTTCTCGTTATAGAATGGTCTTAAACGGATTTCCATGGAGGAATTTTTAAAATTTTGCATAACTAAAATTTTGAAGCCATTGCAAAAGCTGAATTTCGTATATCCCGTATTTTGCGTAAAATTCCAGAAGATTTTCCATTTGTCCCTGACCACTTTCTTTTTCCCTGACCACTTTCTTTTTCCCTGACTTTTCCAGGTTTTCAAGGTTTTCCAGACCCGTAGCAACCCTGTAGGGGTAAAATTCATTCAATTCCATTTTCTTCAATAAAGATATATTTTAAGGGACACTTTGCGTTTCACGACTCATTTTAGGCACAAAGAAATAGCTTTTTTATACGTTTCAGTGCTTTCCAAACAAATTTGGTTCCATGTCTGTCAGTCCGTCGGTCTGTCTTTCCGCATTTAATTGTTACAGCCATATCTTCCAGAGTTTCAATCAGATTTTGTTCGGACCACTAGCGGCGTTAGCGCAAGCGCAAACGTGAATTAGCTGAAACCCCATTATCTCAGTTCCTAATTGACCTAATTCGCTCAAATTTGGAGGGTAGGTAATTGGGGGCTGACGCCAAGGCATTCACCCATGAATTTCGTCACGATTGGAAATTTTCAGGGATCACGCGGATTAGACTCTAGAGGGTCCCTAATGCATTTCATTGCGATCGGACTACTAGTAGCGCCTGCGCAGGCGCAAACGTGAATTTCCTGAAACTACGATTTCTCAGTTCGTGATGGACCGATTCCGCTCAAATTCGGAGTGTAGTTGAGGGCTGACTCCGAGACAATTACCTACGGATATCGCCACAATTTGATGAGTGATGGATACTGCGCATGCGCAAACTTGAAATTTATTGTAACAGGCATAACTCCGGAACTATTCTACCAATTCTGCTGAAATATTTACTAACTGATTCTATACGTTCATGTTACAAAAGTGAGGGAGCTATACTGCCCACCCAACTTGGCAGACGTTTTCTTTCTGTTGAACTCAGACATTCCCAACGCAACCAAACTGGCGGCAGGGTGCAAGACTGGCATCACAGTGTGTCGCCACAAGGATTTTCGTGATTGGTGTCGATGATCATCGATTTTGGAATGCTGTTCAGTTTCGAGACAATTTTGGACGTTCCAAAAACGTCCAGTTTTGAGACAATTAGATGGACGTCCCCTGGAACGCATGCATTTCTAAACTATATATGTTTTTTATTTCAAATATTCTTTGACGCGAGGAAGCTATGTGCCTTTTCCACTTGGCAGAGTATTTTAGTTTCATTAATTAGTTTCTAGTTAGTTATTCACTCCAATTACACATGTTATTAATTTCCGTTGGTTCTGTTGGATTCTAGAGACTCAGGCGGTTCCAACCATATAGTATCACATCATATACCTAGTTCCAATATGCGTTTGCCCAATTCTGAGTGTGACATCTCCCGTACCTAAGTAATATCTTCAACCTACCTATATTATGGGATTTTATCCATTATGTAGAGGATTTAAAAAAAATTACTTATACAGTTTATCTGATATTCCTGAAACTGTCACTGACCCTAGTTGGCTCACACCGGGTTGAAAACAATCCGATAAATCGTCCGCAGAGTGAGGGCAGCGAACTTCAGGTTGTTCTTAGTTGCCAATAGCGTGACCGTATTTTCTCCAGGAACAAGATTTATACGGTGCAACGCAACTCTAACAGCAAGCCGTATTTTAGGAGAAGGCTGTAGACAGATTCACCAAGACACACCGGCATGCGGCGGGATTGGGAAAATCGACAAAGACACATTGATAAGCAGTTAGCTACTCTCTAGGTGATTCTTTTAATAGACGTTTAGTACGTATTCTGGTTTATTTTCAATAATAGAAATTTGGGATCGATTAATGACAAAACGTTTATGGTATCGAAATGTAAGAAAACTGAGAGAAAACTGCGGTAAATTATTCCACCAAAATCGCGAATGACTGGTCAAATTAAACCTTTTATATGACAAATAAAACCTCTTTCAAATCGATTGAATATTATCACCCAACTTCCTTGTAAATTTGAACGAAATGTAGGTATACTTTATTTAAATTTGAATCATTAATTTAGAGTTTTGAGAAAAACGTGTTCACTTCAGCGCGCATGCAGAATGATCAGAGACTATAATTTATACCACAGTGATGTAACTACTTAATTCATAAGAAATCCCCCCTTGAATGCCAAAATTGACATCGATTGGTGGTTGGAGTTGGGTATGCTAATTGGAAGGATACACATTACTTTAAATTTTTTTCAGTAAGTTAGCTTCCCGCAGTGAAATATTTCACTGATTATTCAAAAATTAACAAGTATGTGAAACAAATTACCAACAGCGTTAGCACAGAGAACTAATACTCTGTCAGTTTCAAGTTTCATGCCGTTTCAAGTATTTTTATTAGGATGGAACCAAAAACAACCAAACAGTAAGTTGTTCGTGAATCCTTACATCTGGTTTACCTGGCTACCGTCCATGTGCGAAACATGATGTGGAAAACATTATATTATATGCCCATTTCCCATGCCCCGAAATGACCATTTCGGCCAGGCCCAACAATTCATATGTACCTTATAATGATTAAAGCGACGGTGCTCGGAGAAATGTGTAGGTAAGTACCGAAAATAAAAGGGAAAAAAGATTGGGCAACTTTATTCCAAAACGGAAAATGGGCAATCCATACCAACCACAACATATAAATATGATGTTCAAGTGCTCGAATTATTTATATAAAGGTATATTATTCACGTGGGATTCGGTCAGTATCAAATCTAAATAATTATTTTCCAATAACGCTTCATACAACATACAAGAGCAAGAGCTCTTATACCTACTAAAGGGTGAACTGATAGCCCTTTCGCCCCTGCATGCCAACTGATAATGCCGAAGGCAAACGAATGAATAGAGGAGGTTTTGATGGTGATGTTGGTCATTTTCGAGATCGTTGAACGTCTAATTGGGGAAATGTCACGTGTTATGGGGCAGTTTAGACTGGAAATTATTCCATGAAGGTCCTCACCACTCACAATGATTGTTTCAGTATTTAATCCAGATATTAAAAATTACCAATATTGATTAAATAATAATAATTATGAAATGGTGTATGTTTGCTATTGCTCTCCTTTGGGTCTCAGTATTAGGTATACGGATATTATATCAGATAATTATATGGGTACCTACCTTACTACCTATATAAGAAACGTAATGAGAAAACAGTTTCTAGTTCCTTTAGTATAGTACCAACCTACTCTACTTTGATAGTAAAGGCGCCTGTGATTCTAGTGTCTTCATCAGATAGGTAGGTACCTACTAGGAGTCTTTATAAGATAGACAAAAAATATTCTATAATACCTACCTACGTCTTTTGTTTTTTACTTAACCTTACTTACCAACCTACTTTTCGATCAATAGGTACAATAACCTTTTTTAAAAGATTTTCATAGGTGCCTACCTATGTAGGTACCTACCTAGGGGCGGTAATGAATGAAAAAGTTAGTCGGCAAGATTCGTTCATTCGCTGAAGCGATATGCACTCTAGCGGCTATCGGTTGAACGACTTTAGTTCACCCAGCGTCCGCTGGAGAGCTCTTGGTGTGGGTTTCAACTTTAGTTGACCCGAAGGGTGAAAGGAAAGTATCGCAATCGCAACCGGCCTGAAATGATATTTCAGCCACAATAATGGGTTTATACCTACTAAGCTGATCAACTCCTGATAATCAAAAAGCCCACCTCCTCTCCATCCCTCTATTTTTTGATATTTTCTATAAAAATATGCTGCATAAGAATGACATAAGTACCTACCTAGCAATAATCAAAGAATAAAATAAATTTAAGTTCTTCACTAACAATGCAACCCATTCACCCCAACATCCCCAATTCACCTGCAACATAAATGCCAAAATCTAGTCATAATCTTGTTATAGTTAGTACCATACAACGAAGAATAGGTACCTGGGTATTTTCAAGGGCGTAGCGAAGGTGGGGGCAAGCGGAGCAGCTCTGCCCCATTAGGTCACTAGGATTTTTTTTAAATTAATAGGAGCAGATCATGCATATGGACATACAAAACAATCGGGCGTCAAAAGGTAGTACTCGACCTAAAAATAACATTTAATTTAAAAAAAGTCTGCCAAGTTGGGAGTGGCACATAGCTTCCTCGTATCCATAACATGATTTTATATGTAATATAACATATATATTTTAAAAAATCATTAAAGGGATTACTACCTGCGCAATCCCTGAAAATTCCATCGAAATCGGATGAAAATTGTAGAAGTTAGTAAAGCTTCAAGTTTGCGCCTGCGCAGTTGGTACCACTGATCCGATCTTGATTAAACTCATAGGGCATTATCGAATCTCCAATTCTCAACTGTCCTCCAAATTTGAGCGAAATCGGATAATTGGGTCACTGGAAATTTATGTTTAAAGGATTTCATGTTTACGCATGCGCAGACGCTTTCGTTGGTCGGCTGGCAATGAATTTCATAGGGGACCATCTAGGGCCTAACCCGCGTAATCCCTGAATTTTTCATCATAATCGGATGGAAATTGTGGAAGTTATGCGTGTTGCAAGGATTCCCGGACACACAGACAGATAGACCGACAAACAGACACGAAACCAAAATTGTTCAGGAAGGTTCAAAACGAAAAACGCGAGTTGAAATTTTGATTTTGGAGGTAAAAAAATTTTCGCCTCCCAAAAGTGAAATCAATGCTTCCGCCACCTTGGCAGACACGGAAGCAAAATCCAAATAAAACAATCGATTGTTTGAAAAATCATTTGATTGTTAAGATTGTTAACTAATCAAAGTTATGAGAGCTTTCCGCCCCAAGATATTCGACACCATTCCAAGAAGAAGAAGAATGTCATTTTTCCTGAAGTAAAAACTATGTGCTTTGGACATTTCATTGGCTCAGCCCTTGTACGACAAAGATGAATGGTCTTTCAGCACCTTGCGGCGGGTTAAGACATGGTTGATCAACCATGACAGAAGGACCGCCTCAATGGACTGTGTATGCTCATCAGCGACCATAATTCTTAATTGACTGACGAATTGACGAAGGAGTCTTGCATTTTTTTAGCGGCTCTTTTAAATTGAGTTTAAGTTAGGGAATGGATTTTATGTAATTTTTTCGTAACAGTAAGTTTATGAATTTACGGAGTTCATGTTATTGGCGTTTCATATTGTGAGAAATAAGTACATAAATATCTATACTTGAATTCATGGTATACTAGTTTATATTCTGTCCCAGTAGGCCACTGGGGATTTTTATTATTCCCTAATTTTTATTAATTTATTCAATAATTTTTATTCATTCATTCACTAATGAATCGAAACGTGTGAAACATTTAATGCATGTTGATTCCATGTTAGCTTTGACCACCATCATGATTTGAATGCTGAGAGATTTTATCCCCTGACCAAACATCGTCGATAATAGAAAATCAAATTTTCTAGTCCCACCAACAAAGAAAACAGGACAAAGCGGGACGGCTGGTCACCTAGTTTAGACAATACTCGAACTGAAACCATAATAATAGTTTACATTGCAGACACTCATGTAGGTATTTATGTATCTATGGGTATACCAATGCATGTAATAACGTATAAATATAATAGGTAGTCATAGGCCTTTCTACCTTCAATAGTGGTAGTGAAGAAGAAAAAAGAATATCAACATGACATGACTGATTTTCCAAATGAAATGAGTGATCGATTTATACTCGTTGACCAGGAAAGTACATAAGTGAATTATTATTACTGAAGAACATCGTTTAGCACAAATAACATTTAAAAAGTTGTATAACAATAAATTATCATAAAATGAATCTAATAAATCATAAAGTAAGCATTTGCATCGTCCATTATTGTTTTTAGGGTGCGTACTAAGAAACAACTAACATGCATAAATATGCAACAGTCTTTTTTTTCTTCAGCATATTTTTGGTTGGCGTTATAACCTACTTGGGTAGCTACTTACCTGAAGGATCTTGACGTGCCTACCTCTGGGATTTCCCCAATAAATTGCCAGTTTCTTTGCCTTTATGGAATCGGTAGGAATAATCGGCGAAAATGATTATTTATCGCAAAGAATCTGAAGATTGAAAGTTTCACTTTCTTAAACATCCTTGACGATTCCGGTATTCAATTGAGGAATGAAGAATGTTAGTTCGTGCCTAGAGCAGTCTATTCTTGCAAGGCAGACCTCAGGGAATACGGATGATCAATTTTTCGACCTTGGTTCATTCCGAGTGTTGCAAGGAGAATCACTGAGTACGGATGAGGACACGATTATTAGCCCATGAGTATGCTCCATCAGCCCTATCTTTAGAGTATACGAGCATGAGGTCAATACCGAATGCCATTCATTACCTATGTATCGACATCTTGCCTATGTCAGAGGGAAGAATGCTCAAGACTGAACGCAGGTCGCGGTCAAATGCGTGTGACCCTGACACTCGAAGTATAGTAATTAGCTAACTTGGCCCCCGTATTATAATATAATTCACAGCTTTCAACAATTAAAGAAAGGTCATATTAACCGGATCGGATGTCAAGATGAATAGATCATCAGAAAAGGCTTCTATCAATATGGGTATCACTGATGTGCTGGAAACGACATGTTTGGTTTATTATTAAACCTTTAGGATCGAGCATGGAAAAAAAGTTTGTCAAGTGTGTGTATCAAACGCTCTAGGTTGAAAACTTGCGATAAAAAAATATTATCGTAGGTTTTTCATCTAAGTAATGGTTTTTCATGCGAATTGATCACGATTTTATTCGGATTTTTGGTGCTCTTCTTCCGTGAATAAGCGCTTCCCTTATAAACCTTCGTGAGGAAGCAAAATTGCGAGTAGATACGCTTCCCTGATATCAGAGTGACGACAGTCGTAGCAGTGAGGCGGCATCTTCTCCCTTTTCCCTTCAAACAAAGCGGCCACTATATAGATAGATGCCCCTCCGCAGTACTTCATCCAAAATGTCTAGTACCTGTTACCTACCCTTTTATCAAAATCTTCTTTAGACAGTTTCGTCCACCACCTTTTATCAATGTTCTTCTAGTTCCTTCCTTCCAAAGCCCGATCGGAGCCCTTTCTTCACGACGTTACGCCCCAGGGGCCTCCGGACCCCATTCTTTCCAGTCAACCACGTACTCCGTTGTGAGGTGGAGTGCCCGGTTTTTGTCTGGAGGAATTGCTCAAGACTAAAACATAAGAAGGTTCTTACGGAGGGGGGAATAAACTTTTGATAATGACCGTTACCTCCAAGATCAGCGAACTTCCCATAACCCGTGGTGTCCACACTAGTAGCAAACAGTTTCAGGAAGGAGAATGAACAGTCGAAAATATTATTCAAATCTAAGAAACAAGTCAGGTTATAGATTTTCTAATAATTATTAAAAGTCCACATGAAACAATCCAGTTTGTGTCCCCCATAACCAGGCTCGGATCAGCCATAATTAAATTTTTTGGGAAATATTAATAAAGAATGTGAGTTTGGTTATTTGTGAGTGATCTTATTAGTGGCTTTTACCCTAATTCTTTCTGAACAGAGGAGGGCCGTTCCTTTGGATTCTCATGGCTTCCTAAGATTTCATGAGAAGTAGATTCTTCGGGTTCTCTAAAAGTTCTTGAAAATTGAGGGAGATGAAGCGAGCGGACGGACAAATCATTGTAACTACCAGAACATCATCTTATCACCTTTCCTCGCGTTATACTTGACAAAGTAAGTCCTACGTCGGATTTTAAGGATATTTACGTCGGATAATTGTCGGACTCGAGTCACAATATTGTGGCCCCAAGAAAACTAACTAAGTGAAATTTGGCTTGCTCACTTTCTTCTGCAGGTAATGTATAATTAAAGAAGGAGAAACTTAACAAAATATTTATAACTTCAGCACTTTATTCTTACTAAGTACTCTTTCCTCCCAGACAAAGATTCTCGATGGAATTCACGGAACGTACCTACTTACTTTTTGAAGTTTTTCGGGTGAAAAAAGTAATCTATTGTGAATCCTAGATTCCAGATCACACAGTAACAATGACTATTATTCCCGGGTTCTCAACTTTTTGGTAAGTAAGCATTCACTGATGCTGATATCTACTCTTATTATAAATATTGCTGCCTGGGAACTTCAAGAATCGTATTGTATATTGGCAGGGTCCCGCAGCAGGCTTTATTTGGCAGTATGAAATTTCCGAATCTTTTACATACTTATCTAGTACCTTCCTTCTTGATACGAATATTACTGATATTGGTGAACGATTAACATTAAGAAATCTTGGTTTTGTTGCAATATTTTGCGTCATCGTGAAATCTCTTTTCCATCATTTTCTTCCAAATTATCAGATTGAAAATTGACCCATGAAGGGTTTGCAGGATCTAAAATAGTTTGACTACCCCATGCCAGAAAGTATACCTACCTACCGGCAAGCAGGAAAATACAACCCACCGTGCAATCACCAACGCATTAGGATCTAGTCTAATTCCTTCTCAGGAGACGAATGAAACCATCAGGCCGTTGGAAATAGACATTAGCGACCCGGAGCTCCACCCTTGAATTTTCCCTGGGGGCACATCCGAGTTTGAACGAGATGAGATCACGAGTTCACCTACCCAAAGCTTTGCCAGTGCCCACTATGCGATTACACCATTCCTCTCTAACTAGAGAGTAGGTAGCGGACTGATGAAGGTGGAAAAGCATACTTCATATCCATATTTTCATCTCTCTCAATAAAGACTTCAACACTCGTCGGGTTGTACCAGTGACTAATTGGCGGGTCTACAACAAGATACAAGTCTCGGTCACAAAAGAAGATTTCGGATTAATAATTATGAACTGAAAAACCTCAAAAGATGCATTTCAGAAGTTCGATATAAACACATATACAGGGTGTCCCAGATAACGAAGATCACCCCTTTAACTTCCTTAATAAATGGGTTAGATGAAAATTCCAAATAGTAACCCCCCTTATTTTTTTCTGTAGATCTCAAATAAGACATTTTTGCGCACGTGCGCATGCACAAAACGTGCGCAGTGCGCACTAACTTTGTTATTTGAAATGGGAACCCCCATTTTTTATTGCAGATTCGGATTCTTCGGGGGGTTCTTCGTTATCTGGGACACCCTGTATACCAAAATCCTGCACTTGAATATAGGGGGAGGGGGGTTTTTTTCTTAATATGTAAAGCCACATAGACAGCTGTACATTGTGAAAAGCGCTTTATTTAAATCACAATATTGGCGTTTAAAATAGCCACACATACAAAAAACTGACAAATTAGAATAAAGATACCTAGATGTTTTACAAAAACCAAAAACTTGCAAGCACTTACTTTATGATGCATGAATGCCCGGAATAGCCGTTCGAAGTTTGAATTCAAAGTGGCTTGTGAACTTCCATATCTTAACTCCATAGAGATCCTATAAGGAAATATACAAAATCCGAGTCTTAGTCGAAAGCAGGTGCTTGAGCGTTTCTCACAATATCACGCAGATCTCGCACCAATCAAATAATCATCATGAGGGGCATAATTTTTATTTCTGCCGATACCTAGTGCGAAGGCCAAGACTTCTCTAACAGAGAGCAAGACTCTGGGAAACCATCCATCACGTTCAAAGCATTATACTGAAGTCCATGGCGAAATATGTACGTGTATGTATATAGCGAACATTATGTCAATAAAAGGTCCTCTCAAACAGTTATATACGTACCTAGTTCGAAAAGTCACGGTTCCATTGATCATTCAGGACTCATAAATCACACGCCGTTTTCAAGAATGGTATTATTTAATTCAATGGCTATCCAAAATATTCAGTCGAAGAGATCATTGGCTTCGAAATACAGACTCATGCAAATGATTGGGATCGACGTTATTCATGAAGAAGAGAAATTCTAATCCGGGCGACGAAAACTCTTAGGAGCCCTACGGCTAAATGAGGGTGGATTAAAGGCGACTTGAGGGGTGGGCTATTATTAGCATAAATTTCGCTGAAAGAAATGTTGTACTGGGTATGTACCGTTCATAATCATAAATAGGCATCTATTCATGACACAGAGAATAACAGAGCAGGCAGAATTCTGAGAACAGAAAACTAGCACTCTAGCGTTTGGTCTAATAATTGCTCTACAATGAAGAAAAGTACAATGTTGACAGTTGAACCACTCATCAGGTACGAAATAGAAGCCTACCTACCTTTTGGCACACCAGAAAGGTGAATTTGTGATAATATATTGGTAAACCCGATGTGAATCACCATCATATTTCCAACTAACTGTCATACAGATGCTAGAAACACGATGGTCAATGCCTACCTAGTTTTTTCCGCACTTTCGGTATATTATTGCAGTACCCAAGTTATTGGAAACTGAAAGTCATTCGGCTCAGAAACTCAATAATGACTCAATCACCTTTAATGATTTTATTTAATACTAGCCGGTTATCCGTCGCACGGTCGTATACGTCGACTCACTCCCTTAGCTCGCGGTTGGGACAGTGGGACAGAGCCCTTTAGGTCGGATTTTCTTACATAAAAACCTTGACCTGACATTGACGAGGACAAAGAAAAGAATTATTGGATTTGGTGCACTCATTCTCAAGTTATGACGTGACCAAGGGGAATAGGGATTCATTTATATATATTAAGATTATTTGTCGAAATTCTCCGTTCAATTTTTACGTAGTCAACTTTTCACAACGGATGCGTACGGAAGTCATGTACAATCTTTACGTTCAATTAATAATGTTTTCAATACAAACTCGAGGTTAATCACAGCCCTGTTTTTAACTAAATGCCGCAGAGATGCTTGAAACACAAAGGCGAATCGCCTTCTCGTACTTTTAATGGATATTGCAGTAGATGAAAGGAATTTTACTGTTACGCCCATCGGGAAGGAAAGTAAAAACAGAGAAATCAGTATGAAAAGAACAAAACAAGGAACATACATAATGAGTCGGCCAAGGCTAAAGTATGAGGGTTTAGCTGAGGGACCTCTTCCCGAAATCCTTGTACCCTTAGCACGTGCTGTTTACGACGGGCCTCACCAGAGACGAGCCATTTTTTCCGACCTCTCGGAGCATTATCATTATTGTATCTGGCAAGCAGAAAGGATTAGGCTAGAAAACGAGGCAGGAAAGATCGGAGATTGGGATCGAAGATTATCTTTTCCCATTAAAAAAATAAGTCTCCTCCCAAAAGTTGATGATGGGATGTTGAGGAGTCTGAACTATTCGCAGGTCGTATCCACACAGGCCGGTTGGGCGGGATTCCGGTTCCTCCAGACCATGCGAGGATCACTTTTGCCTTCGGTTTTTCACCTTCTACTTCGATAACACAACATTTAAAGAACAGCGGGATTGCTACGGTTTGCACAGGGTTCTTAGGGACTGACCCCAGGGATGATCTCCAATTTAAATTCAATTGCCATCGAAGAGTGTTAGCCACTGCGCATGGAAGTAAAAACTATTGGAAATCTCACAAACATAGATTTCTCACGACGTAATGGTCTAGAGTCGTAGTGGTAGAGTAGTCTAGATTTCTGAGCTGTCACACATATGAGTCTGTCTGGATGTTTGTTTCATTAAGGGAGTTCCGCCAGTGGTGTGAAATATTGTTCCTACTTTTCTCAGCCAATAATCAATCAATTTCAAATCTGTTTTCGGCATTCTTTCTATTTTTTATTCTGCAGGGTACCTAACACACAAGCAACATTTTAAATTTCAAAAATTTTACATTTCGTTATCAATTAAAAATTTAGAATTTGAAATTTCGATAGTGCGTTGCCCTGCAGAATAAAAAAAATAAAAAAAGGATGCCGGAAAAAGATTTGAAATTGATCGATTATTGGCTGAGAAAAGTTGGGAAAATGTTTTAACGGTAAAATGGTAACGGGAGGGGAGGGGGGGGGGGGGGTTACTTTTTAGAGAAAAATGTGGGCCTGAAGTATTAATAAGATTGGTAGTGAGAGTTAATATGAACGCGAATTTTTGATGACGGTTCACACCCTGGTCGGAACACCCTTAAGCTATGTGGTGTTCGACGCATAATTCAGTTTACTACAGAGTTTTCATGGAGGTGTGCATATTTCAGAATGAAACGGTCTATTAAATCAATAGCGAACCTCATCAAAATTCTACCTGTGAGATATTTGTCCCTTGCATGTTGCACAATGTGCCAGTCAGTCAAGGGTGCGCCGAAATCGTGTTGAACCACTGGAGCGAGGTGACCCACAGCGAGGGGACTGCTGGTCAGAAACTCGTCTCGAAAATTACCCAATGATTGATGAATATAATTAACCGCTAATAATGAGATGCAAGAAGAAATTGGAGCCACGAGCTAAGCTCAGTCGAAGCGATCATTATAGGACGTTGAAATCCGAGAACATCAACATTCCTAGAGCTCTCAGGACAAAACTAGGTATATAATTCACAGAAAACTAGACTTATGAATTATACAGTTCCGATATATCCCTCTCTTTTCTCATTGTCACGCGTTGGACGAGAAGAGGCTGTGTATATTGGCCTGCTACGCCAATCATCCACAATTCAATTTTTTGGCGTCTTTTGTGTAGCGAGGAACATTATGTATAAATGCATAGGATAGTGTTACTACCAGAGTACTAGGACTATATAGGTACATCCAGCAACATTCGATATGGCAGAACCCATCACCCGTTAATCCGGCCCCCAGGGCTCTCATATTGTTACAGAAGGAGGCCCCATAATGAGGTTGGCGCCTCGGGTCAACCCGTATTGAATGTAGTTATATTAGACGATACAGTACAATATTGAAGGCATCGTGAATGTACGCTACACTATAACGTTGATAAGATGCTTCATCAAGTACGTGGGCGATCGCAGAGGCCCCAGGAGGGTTGGGACTATACAATCAGACAGAGTTATATGAAGACCGCGACAAAACCTACCTATACTACCGAAGAACAAACATCTCTGTAAATAAAATAGCAACTGTCCAGTTCAATCATGAGGGAAAAGTAGAGACGTTTGAACATGAATGATGAAGCTAAAGAGGAGGTTTTATGGAATTTAGCTACTCTCAGGGCTTCCTTGGGAAATCCTCAACTCATAGGGCGTCCTTATGCATCTCCTAAGCAAGACAAGGAAGCTCCCGACCAACCTTTACATCTTCGCAGGAACGTTTATGAATACGGCGCCTAAAATCTGCTCAAAGGAAGTATTTCTAATCAGATTCCCCTCCAGTTTCAGGGAATTACCATGGTTACCAAATAGTTAACCTCCTGTTAAAATAAAATATCGTTACCTACTTACAAAAAAATAATATTCCTAATATAATATATAAGATAAGAATAACTCGTAACATTCTCTAAGACTTTTAAAAATGCCTTGAAACCTCTGTGTCAGCTATGGTGTAGGATTCCTAGGTGCATAACACCAGCAGAGTGGGTGTGCAGGAGCTGAGGAGCTCTTTCCATTATTGGGAGGTCTAATCTATAAATTTAAAACTTTTTCATATGTATATTTATGTATTATATACATATTTATATATGGGTCACTCCAGATGATGTCTGACCCTGGAATTAATATAAGCTTTATTTGTATTCAAGTCAAGTGTCCAGAATCTAAGGAAACGAGTATCAACGCTTCTAGCTGATACATTGTGACATGAATATATTGAATATGTCTTTTCGCACTGAGTAGGTGGTCAATACGCCACCTCCATTTCACAATGTAAACGCGTAAAGTACAGACATTGTTAGAGGAAAAACACGGATTTATTCAAAGGAAAAATGGAGTGCTAATAGAAACAAAGAAACCATGTCATCCCTGGTTACCACATTTGATACTAGAAAACAAACAATCCCTATAAAAATAATACAGACTGTTCGAAGGAAAATTCATGTCAAACTCTCGCAACTATAGGGAAATGTAACTCAGTCGGTTTTCACCTACAAAAATCGTTCTCCACTCATTGGAAAGCTCTAGATGTATACCGAAATTTTATGCTGACTGCTCGGCCATAAAAACAATTAAACCATGGCAAACGTGGTAACGCTTTTGAGGGGACACAATTTTGGATTGATCCGAGCGAAAAGACATATTATTCATGTCAAAAAGATTCCTCTACTTTTGGTAGACACAGCAAAGCAAAACAAGGGTTTTTGGTTTTAGTTGTTCATCCATAAGCAGGTACCTAATCGGCCATAGTGAAGCGTAGGTACTATTTCTAGGTCATGGATGCGGAGAAGGTTACTTGGTCGCGAACGATTTGCTTTCCCTATTAAGAGGAGTTTTCGTTTTCCCGCTCGGCCGCCCGGTGTTTTGGAGTCACGAAGCGCCGCGACTCGGAACGTGATGCTCATCCTCTCCATCTCTTCTGAATGTGCTCTTCACCGCCCGCCATCTCTTCTGTATGTCATTAGAGTTGAACGAGAGGAAAATTGAGGACATTAACCAAATCTAGTCATGATTTTCACCCAGAAGTGAGAGTTTAAGTGTGATTTTTGTAGGAATGTGTGGATGTAGAGTAATGTGCCTCGGAACTTAATCCATCATAATCTGGTTAACTTGACCGTGTTTTAAAATCATAACCGTCTCCAGAAAATGGACAGGATCATTCACATTCCTGTTAACGTTTCTCGCTGTTTCAAGACTAGTTATCAGATCAACTGAAGAAGCAATTAGCTAAAATCCCGTTGTCCCCACCCTCAAATGTGTGAATCGATCATCCATTTTACAATAATAGAGCGACACATAATCACTTTGCTACGAAAATGTTGATGTCGTTACTCGTGAGAGTAACTTGTTAATATACTCATATTTAATTAAAGTTCTCCACAACTTACCCCTTACAATGTCAAGCTAATAACCTATTCCCTTTCTTCAGGGCAGAATCAGGTTACACAATACAATTGCACGGCTCTCGGTAAAAACCTTTGACATGAAAATTTAGCTTCGGACTATTCTTATTTCATCTAATAACTACCTAATCATTTATGCAGAGATTTGAAGACTCCATATTTCATAACCTGTCGAACCAGATGCGAAAACCCTCAGCCAATCCCTTCATTCCCAATGATGGCTATCTATTGTAATTCGACTTTGCCGGCAGTCCGATTCAATCCTGACGGGTAGCCAACGAGCCAATCCCAAATGGAGCCGGCCTTGGGAACTGGGGGGCGGGAACGTGTCCGCAACATCTTCTGTACAGTCGAAACTCGAATATCCCCTGGTGGAAGAACGATTTTCGAGACTATTCAACTTCAGCGAAGGTTGGCGAAGTGATGGGTGAAGGTTGATTCTGTAGTTGCAGGTTAAGTCTTTTTGCTGTCAGAGGTTTTCTTATTGCAGAGCAAATGAGTTCATCACAATAGGTAGGTACGGGTATCATCCGCCATTCGCCACTCACGAAATGATTAGGTCTGCAAATCTTCCAGACCGACCTTAGTTGTATTCCATCTTATCCTGGAAGGACATGAAGTATGTACTAAGAGGCATATTTTAATAATATAACATGTAATGATAATATCCTAAATAGAGCCAGATTCCAGCTCAAGGCACTTCACTTTCCAAGTCTTATTAGTGGAAGAACCAATAATTAAAAAAATTAGTGAGTAGGCGATTAAATTAACGAATAACTATGACCTCGAAATCACAAGATCATGACTATGAATCTTACTGAATGCCTGTAAGAACTTCACTTTCTTTTTTTTCTCGAAAAACGGGACTATACTAGGCCGAAAGCGTCACCTATGTACTCGTAACTGCATCAATCTCTGCATGTAAGGGCATAACACGAAGCTTTATTTGGTCAATAGAAGCAGGAATACTTTTTGAATGAACACAAATAACCACCAACAACAGTGATTGGGAGTGAAGAGCCTGGTCGGCTCAGAGGCCGGCAAATGGTGAATGTGAGTCTGTTTTATTGCATTATTCACTTTTGGCCTACAAAACAATTTTTTGAATAATAACTTGGAATTAGGAAGAAAAAAATTTGAAACAATTTATAAAATCGATCGAAATTGTCGAAAACTCACATGAAAAACTTGAAGAACGATATCTAATGATTATAACTTACAACAACTAATACACATCAGCTAATCTTTCAGCTGAACCAAAACACAGTCATCTCATGTTTTCAAAATTGTTTCTCCTTATAAAAGACACTGGTTTGTCGCTTGGGAGGTCACCTAAACACCTAAACCCGAGCTCGATAGGCACCTACCTCTATCCCACAAAACTGAAGGTATATCGGTGTTTCTAAAAATGAGCTTGAAGATCAACTGAGTCGAAGTGATGAGTTTTGAATAGTCTGTTCATCAGAGTATATTGCATGACTGGAAAGTTATTGAAGTATATTGCATGAATAGGAATTTAGTGAAGTATATTGCTTGACCAGAAATTTATTGCAGTATTACTCTTAACCCCCCCTGCAACAATTTCTAAGTTCCAGGAACGTACCAACCGTCAGTGTTCCGAAGAACCTTTTTTCCCCCTCACGTCTCGAAGTACTTCCTCCTAAACGTCCCAACATCAGGCATGTCTTTCACATTTAGGGATAAACCTATGGAAAACACGATAGGCCCTGTGTTTCTCCCATGATAACTCCCAGCCTGAAAGAATAGATGTGAGCTGTCCCTTTGAAGTAGGTACCTACCAGGACTAGCCAGAAGCCGGGGTAAAGTCGAGCGGGATGTTGAATATCAAAGGCCCTCGGAAATATTATGCTTGGCCGCTTATCATTTCATTTCGTGTCTTATCTCTTTGGGACCTCTTTGGCGAGGCAGCTTCCGTACGCATGCCACGTAGGACCGTGTGAAGACTTGAAGAGCCTCGAAGACCAACAAATATAACGCGTGGGTAGGTAAACGAAGGAGAGGAAGAATATTCTGAAGATTAGGTACCTATGATTTAAAAAACAACAGACATTAATTTAGGAAGTTTTTTCAAGTTTTACACATTTTTTCTTGCAGTCATGTTGAAATCCAGCTAAATAAAAACAACTCCACGTTAGTTCATATGATAATAATATGAAAAACACACGATTAACGTGTTTGGCTATGATGCTCCACGAAAATCATCTAAACGCCAGGCCCCCAACTACCCTACGAATTTGACCTCAAACTTTCAGGGGAGGTGCGGACTGACCGATCCTTGCTGCACATATAGCTCCCACAAGTTCCAACTGATTTTAATGCGAAATTGAATTCCTAAAAAAATCGTTTTTCGCGATCTAATGATACGATTATACTCAATTTTCAAGGGGATAGAGATCCTCTCCAGAGTAACATTCGTACACGCTAATGGTCATGTGCCAACGTGGGATTATACAGATATCGATTTTTCACGTTCTAGAGGTCCAATCACTGAAATTTGACTGGCACTTTGAAACTGGCTCACTAAAAATAATGTGCAAAATTGTATTAGGGTGACGAGAACGTTATGTGCCACAACCACTAGGCAGACTTTCTTAAAATCAATCAAAGTTAAGTATGCAGATTAGATGTAGAGTTACCTAATTGAAGAAGAGTTCTCCGTGAACGAGATTTTGTGTCCCTGCTTTGATATAAATCTGCCCACTGTTTTTATAGGTACCTCACCTCAAAAATTACCATTTCATGAACGACTAGTGAGGTGGTTTCATTGAGCTTCTACGTAATGAACAAGTGCCGTTATATTGACGCCTGTTGAACAGCTGGGTCGGGCTCACGGCGAATTTTTCTCAAGGCCGCCGGTATTAAACGACCTTGCCTCCAATTGGTCTTTCCTGATCAGCTTTGACGACCACTAGGACGCGTTGGGAAGGGTCGCGATCTAGGTCTAGGAAGACGCGGAGCCACTTATGTTTGAATGGCGGAATGAGCGATTTTGGCTGGTAGAGCTATCTATATCTTATTTTTGAAAGGGGGAAAAGGAAAAAGGAGGGAAAAGTTAGTCATTCAGTATGATTTGATGATCGAATTTTCAAATCATCATTTTGACCGATATTTTTGTGATTCTTATAGGAAATTTCACGCTGATTCCGAATATTTCTTATGTAAAAATTTGACCACTTGCAAGTACCCCGAAAATTCTTGCCAACGAACTCACCTTTTTTTTTTTGTTAATATTGACATTGTGACTTATTTATGGATTTTTTTAAATCGATTCCAGGGTCAGATATTGTCTGGAGTGACAGGTATATAAATAAATAAAACATAAATAAATATATATACATATATATCAAAGTATAAAAGTATCAAATTTCAGGAATTGTTTTAGAATGGTCTTTTAAAGTTTGCATTCTTACGGAATAGAGTGGTTGGGAGTATGAGTATTGAGTGAAGGATTTTTTCAAAATGAAACGAGAGGTTTGTTCCAAGTGGAGGCGATGCAAGTTGCGATTGAATATTTTAGCTGTTTAGAAACTGTTCAAATCGAATATTTTCTGTCTGTTCCCACTAGTTTGTGGCCAACTTATCCTATTTTTAAGATCTGGAATCCTGTTCCAACTCCCAGGGCAAGTTGCACTCAATTTGAATATTCTCACCCTTGCGGAGGACGAGGGGTGAGTTGAACACAGGGAAACCTTCTGCTATCCCAGGTTTGTTCAAAGTCCAACTAAAATATTCAGTTCGAATCGAGAACGAGCCGAAGATCGAACTCAACTTTGACCTTGAAAAACGAACTAGAGAACACCCATTCCAAATACATAGTACCAACCTGAATATTATTTGCTGGACCTTTTGGTTGAAACGTATTATACGTAGGTACGTGACAGTATGTCAAAAAACGCTGCAAATTATTACACAATGGTTTATTATTT
>JAEMON010000013.1:13645960-13663246 GCA_030264115.1 Lygus lineolaris
ATTCGCTAAATGTTAAAGTATGTGTAAGATTTCAATATACTGACAAATTTTAATTCTAAAAATTTATAATCTACAATGCACAAACGTAATTTCCTTAAACAACGATTTCACAAATGAGATTTTTTTCGCACAAATTTTGAGTGACCCTACTCAGGGAAATTGCCTTCTTCTTGTCTATGACGATTGGTATGTAGGCATGGAATGTATGATCCATGCTGGTAGCACAACTTGGTTTCCAACTACACCGGATTTTTCATGGTTTAATGATTGTGGTGTTTTATGTTGTAATCTACTTGGGCCATCTGTATCAGTCCTACTACCTACCATTTTTGAGTCCCTGCCTATTGAGTGCATTCACTGCTGTAGGTAATGTGTGACGAAGCGCTCCACGTTCTTCAGTGAAAATCTATATTTTGTGTCTGTGTGTGACATGTATGGGCGACGTACACTAAGGAATATCCGTCGTGGTTGTCCCGGATGAATTGAAACGAAAAACAAGGCAAAACCGACCCACTTCAGTAGGAGCACCCCAGTCGAAGAAAGCGTGTATAGATTCAGACTAGGTATAGGTGTATCCAATAGTTAGTTTTGGACACTTCAACGCACGAGTTGGACATTAATGAACTGTAGTCCAGGCCTCGGTGGACCAGGAATGGCTGCCCGGGAGGTCTTGAAGGAGCAGGTGAGTGGGTCAGTGGGACCCCAGGCAGGTCCTTCCTGGATAGGATGACCTCCACTGTACAGGTTCGTCCGAGATACATATAGCCCCGCCATGACCTCTCAGGCTAAAATTTCCATTTTATCGAACAGGAAATCTCGGGTATCCTGAATTGGTTAGAAAATCAACCCAGGTATCGTCCGAATTCCAGTATATGGGTTAATCGCTGTACATCCTTACACAACGGTTCTATAAACTGGCAATAACCGTCATGATCTAACGCCACTCAAGAAACTGGACCTGAATCGTTTAAGAACCGTTAGCCAAGAGGGCAGTAATCAATAGGTACCTAATATATTTTTCACGTGGTTTTTCTCGGCTAAAAATGGCAACATGATCGTCACCCATGTCCGGCCAATAATACGTTACGTTCGTAGGGGGAATATGCAAGTTTGGATGCAAGAGGTTCTAACTGCAGAATCAACCTAGTTTTCACAAGGTTCCAACTGAAGTATCGATCTTACACAACATTTAGGGATGATTGATTTTATGTCTTTTCCCACTTCAGTAGATACACTGAGTAAAGATTCGACCTACTGACTGCCCTGCCGCGCCTACCACGAATATGAAAGGTGGATCTCAAACTTGTTCGTTGAACATTTCAGAGGGGTATAGCAGAAAGGTAATGTTCTGAGAATAAATAATGAACCAAATGTAAACCTGCCGAGCAACAGCAATTATCCCATTAGTAGACCAACAATTCAACCTTGAGAACTCCTTATTGCGTTGTCAAGAGAACTGTTAAAGAACGTGGGAAGCAGTTGGCAGGCGGTCTCTTTCACCTTTCTCCAAGTCAGGGGTGTCAAGGACTGGTGCGGTGTCAGTCTTTGAGCGAAAATGCCCGAGAAAAATAGTGCTGGAACTTTGGACTTCGTGAGGTCTCCAGTTGTTGACCCCTGCGGTTGTTTTCGGTTGTGCAAAATCGACCCGCAGGGGTCCCAGCTCTTTGTCGTGTCAATGATCCAGATATCAATTCCTTAGTTAGTTCGACAACAACTCACGACATTCGCAAAATTGAGATAAACCCTAAATATTGAACAGAAATGAACAGAAATATCCATCCACCTAGTTACTGCTACAGTCAACCAAGGAAGGAAATTTGTAGTCAATTCATGGGCGGGGGTAGGGTATACAATTATACCCTATTTTTTAAAATTTAATTTTAAAAATGTCGCTCTATAAGCATCTCTATGGTCGGGGACTGAACTCTCGTTATCTTTATTTACTTATTTGGGTAGATGATATCAGATAGAGCTCTCTAGAAATAAGAGCGGGTTCGTGCTACGCGAGGGGTTCCGGTGATTGGAAGCGATAGAAAACTTGTTATTGTGCCGTATGTACGATGAACGAAATCAATCGGCTGGGACTCGAAAGAGGTCATCTCTCGTAAAACGATTTTCTGATAGTTATGGAAGCAAAATATAACATAATAATCCGCTTTGAAGAACCAAAGCATGGGCCCACATAGAAAGATTGGTCGTAGCCCGAAAATCGTGTGCGTACCTCAAAAAGATGATCCATCTTCAGGGATAATTGCATTTAGAAAGCTGGAGGTCCGCCGAACGGGGTGGTTTGTGTGGCGATTAATGTGAAAATCCTGAAGAACGAAAGCTGATTCGGGACTATTTCCGTATAACTGAGCTCTGACCAGTCGTTACGTGATTGGCCTTTTGACTTCGAGAACTGACGAGTTTCATGTTCCATCGTTTACCTACCATTATGAACCAGCTCCACTCCCACTCAGTCAGGGCAGGTTTTGGCCAGCCAACACATGGGGTGGGCATAAAGAACAAGAATAGGCCTATGAAATGCAGAGAAACCTCCCCTACCGGACACTTTTCGCGGACCTGGTAGAGGTTTAGCCAGAATTTGACTGATTTTTCTCGTCCTGGCGAATGTGGGCGCCCTCACCAGAGTAAGCTCGTAATGTGATTTTTATTGACTATAACCCTTCAGAATTCAAGTTCAACATATTGAGAACTCAGGAACCAACCTAAAACCTAACTCTCAGTTAGTACTTCTCTCAGTTCATTTGGTTATACTGATTGTCCCAGTAATCACTATGTACAGACTAACTACCTCACGACAGCAAATTCCTCCACAATATTTTTCGAAAAACATTTTTCGCGTTTAAAATGACCTTATGTATCTGAAACGGCCATAACTCGAGTTTTGCAAACTAAAATTAAAATTTAGGAGTAAGATGGAAAGATAATAAAATTTCCTATCAGTATCTTGCTCAAACAAACCTTGAATATATGTTTTCCAAACCTCAAAAAAATTTTACCTCAATTTCTTGACATGTTGTGTTTTTGAACGGCTGATGAAACTAAAATAAAATTCCAAGAGTGGAAAATATTCTTAAACCTTGCTCAGGGATCCAGCTTTCCAATATTTATGATACACTTTAATTTGGTTAAGAAGGTAAAATGATATACCTATGTACCTCAGCTCCATGTACGGCTCCATTTCATATATTCTCTATACAAAGCATTCGTTCTCCCGAGTTTTAAAATAAATGAACAGCAAAACATAGGTTGAATAAAAGTGGGTGGTAATTATTATCTACTTCAGAAAATACGGAAAAAACATAAGTGAATCAATCAGATTACCTCTCATCCTAATTTCTAAAATGGTCCTCAATTTTTACTTCTTTATCAGTGAAAATGGAAAAGTAGGTTCAAAATTGGACCTCTAAATAGGTAGTCACAAATGGTCAAAATTTATCAAATTCCTAGTCCGCTTTAATACACCTTGGTTCTTAATTCAACTCCATGAATCAAGATTCTTCCTCTCATAACTGCTTTAGATCACCTTTTCTCTCTTTTAGAGTTCCTCGTCTCCTACAAAGAGAACGGCCATGGGCACGAGAGTTTTGACATTGAACTTCCTCTTAAAAGTAGGTGTTATAAAAGTAGCAATAACCGGGAGGGCAGGAACGGCTTCCACTTTCTCCCTGACGTCCGACTCCGATTGTCATTCCGCATTCCCCCGAACCGTCAACAGTCTGACCTCGAGAGGTTTCACTAGTTTAGACTAGCTTTAGTAGCCTTTGGTTGACTCCGATATACCTACTGTTATACGCCATACAGGTAATAGAATACCGATAAGAGCTCCTGCGCATGCGCTCGTGACCAGTTCCATCAACTTTTAGCCTGTCCATGGATTACTGCTGTATAGACCGGAACGATGTCTTCTCTAGATTAGCTTCCTTTTGACTCCTATTTTCATTTTTTATACTTCTAAAGGCACAATTGGAACTATTGCCTAACACAGGATTATGCTAGACCCCATTATACAAGGCAGGCGGATTTCATTTCAATAGGCAATGCAGATTTCTTAATGCGTTGTTCCTTCAGTATAGTGATTCGTTCACGATTCGTCCAATATCTCCATTATAATATTAGGATAATATTTATACATTTGATATAATATTTATATATTTTATAGGTAACACCACACAGTTGTTCAAATTCAGTCAAAGATGTAGTAAGTTCGGGATACTCCTCACAACAACAGCTCTCCAAATCCCACTTCAAAACCAAATGGAAAGAATGATGTACATATGTACAACATATCTAAAACCTTTAGGTGGATGAAAATATGGGTCAATTTTCGTTTTTAAGCGTTTAATTTTAATTTTGTGTAGAGATAACTTCATAAATCGTAACTCTATTGGGATGACGGATGATAATGACAGGAAGTAAGCGCTGTCAACCTGCCAGCATCGAAATAGCCATTAGGATCACCAGCCAAATAGGTATTAGGATGAATGGCAACATTGCAATAATATTTTGGGCACTTGACGATCTTGCATACCGGAAATTCTCCCAGGGAAAACACAAGTTGAATTCTCAGAAAGGCCAAAGAAGCGCCCACGTCCGAACCTGCAGGACTCTGCCGAACTTTTCTAGGGAAAAGCAGACAACTGGGGCTCTTCCATCAAACTTATCTTGTTATCCCGCCTCACCAAAGACCTAAGAAGAGCAAAGTAACCTTAGGAAATTGTACCAACCAAATCGTAGAGATAAAATTATGATATTCAAAGGTCCATCTCGATCTCTGGATATGAGGAGGGGTCACTCACCGCTCGGGTCGGTTCAGCGAATCTTTTCGTATTCCACGCGAACGGCTCCGACTTGGCTGACTGGCGTGCTCATCTTGCGTCACTCGACAGACCTTCCAGCACTAAGGTCGGGACAGAACGCCATGGGAAGACGCAGGCGAACAACCGTCATGACCACTGGGTTCCTCGTCAACCACCGACGGCGACGCCTTTGGGGTAGGGAAATCGCCTACGCACCAAAATGAAAAATTTACAAGTTCAACTCCTCTCTCGCTCCATTAATTTGTCCTACCTATACACTCCATTCTTCAGTTGCCTCTAGGAAGTAAGAAATATGATGTATGTTCGTCTATTCCTGTGTTGCTACTAGGTAGATTTCGAGGGGATCTTAGTGATTTGGAGTTAGTATAGTTGAAAAATGAAGCTCAAAGTGTAGGGTGATGAAAAAGCTATATACCTAACACGTAACTTTTTTTTAAATTCATTTTTTGAGGGCTGACATTGTGCCCCACTAGGCTCGGGACTAGTGGACCTATTTTTTTTATATATACATGAATGTAATGTATTGTCAAATTTGAAACAGTTTCCATCAATATGGAAAGTTGGGGGTGGGGGGCTCCTTCCCGTGTGTCTGTTTCCATTAGTGGTGATAGAATTGTTAAAGGAATTGCTTAAAAATGCTGGAACAAATTATTTAAACCCTAACCCAATCCACTTTTTTCGTCAAATCTTGGAAAATATGCTACATTTAATGTTAATTGATTAATTAGTTAATTTAAATATGTATATGGCTTCATCTTCACCGTAGGTAAAGAAGGCTTCGTATGTTACAGTGTTAAAGCCATACGAACTGGAACTGGAACGATTGCAAGTTTTGAGGATTCTCGATAGGACTAGTGCGGCTACAACCACATATCAGTGTATTACACTGAATAGCTACTCTTGGAATTCTCCCTGAATAGCTCAATAAACTATAATAACGAAATCAGCAGCCTGAACGATTAGTCATCAAGTGAAAAATGAAGAATAACCATGTAAATAATATCATTGAAGGCTGAAATCGAATGGAACATAACCATTTTCCTACTACCAGCAGCCTTATTTCATGGGATTCGAAGGTTGGCACGGATCAAGATGTAAAAGGAACAAGTGGAGAAAGATCATGATCGGGGAGCAGGGAGGTCAGAGCTGTTGTAACAGCCGGCAGAACCGAGGGTTGAGGATGAGCACGGCAACGACATTTTGAAGCGTGGAAGGGCTGCACTCGCCTGGCCTCTTGCAAATGTCCATTATTTCTCACGGATCAACCCAGAAACCTTTCACCCCTGCCTGGCACTCAGCGCCCTTGAAGGAACAACTTCAGTAGAGAGAGAAGGGCCATTATAAATTATAATCCAATACATAAGTTCCAGTCATGCAGTAATGGGCGAATTTTGTAAGGACTTGATTCGTTTTTTACTTGGTCTTATAGGAAATTTCCCGTAACTGAATATTCAATATTAAAACTAGGTATGAAATACGTTTGGAAGATTATCAGCTTGAGGTAATTAAATCTAATAAAATGGTTGCTGTAAGGTCAAAGATTAAGTCAGGTAATAATATTAGCAGTCAACATTCGAAAATTTAGCTCCTTTCACTTCAACCTCAAGATGGAGTTCCACAGAATAAAACTTCCAATTCAGAAAAAAAATTCGATTGGTAAATTTTATAAAGGTATTGCGTGAAACTGATACAACAGAAATAAGCCATACAAATGTAAAGACAGATATTGTTTTACTGCCCTCCCAGAAAAATATCCCAAAATCCACAAGCGCCACAAGATAATTATATTGATAATATAATAGCGGGGGAGATTCAGCCCCAACCCTCTTTTTTGTAACAATAATAATACCAATAGGTAATAAGGTGGTTCGTGACGATTGAGTTCTCCCAGGACCAAGTTCGTCCCTCAATATTGTTTGTTGTCTTCAGGTACACCTCATAATGTAGGAGAATATAAAAATTCAAGTCGTCCAGGAAATCAAACTCGTTCCCTCACGAATTTCCCTTCATCACACGCGCAGACACCAGACGTTGTATGAGTTCGGGCCGCCTCCATCCACCTTCTTCTGACGACTGGAGAACTTCTTAAGATCCTGATTGGGCGGATCGGGTCCAACGGGTTTGTCGGCGATAAAAAGAGTGAAACTCCATTCTGAGTTTCCTGTTCCGAATGTGGATCAGCTTCCGTGATCTGACGCATAATGCGGTCGCATTTCGCGTGCGTCCCCTACAATAAGAAAACTTGAAGGATGACTACAGCAACTGCAGTCTTTCATTATTCATTTCTTCTTCAATCGGGAACTTGCATGGGTAAGAATTTTGCATTTGGAACCTTTAAACCCCCTGCTGCAATTTCCAGCTTGAAATTGCAGCTGGTTCGCCCAGAAAAAGGGTTGAAGGGAGCGAATGACGTCAGCTAGGTTCAAATTACAAGACCAATTTTGGTAACTCTCAACCGTCGGGTACCCTTCATATAGCACCTTTCTGGAGAGCCCTCGTCAAGCTCTTTCAATTTCAAAATAACCATGCAAGTTCCCCATTAATTTATTTGGAACTAACTAACTGGTTAACCCGTGCGTTGCTCAGGAAGTACCTACTGGTAAGCGCTCAGCAATGACGGATTCTAAGAAGAGGCAGCTGCAAGCTGAACTAAATTTTTAATTTTCATTTTCAAAATTGCGGGGGTTTTTAGTTACCTACCTACAATATATAGGCAAGCACCTACAGGCAGTAGCTAGGACAAAGGTAAGAGAAAACGATAATTTGGACCCCCCACCCCTCAATTACTTTTCAGACCTATATCCTGTTTCCATGTTTATGTAGGATTGGCCGAATAGGGTGTGCGCATAGATCGGAAATTATCAATTTTGACCTCAAAATCGGGTTCAGTTTTGTCAAAAACCTCCGTGAGCCACTTTTTAACTGAAAATTCCGTCTGGTTGAGCCAGAAACAGCTGGAAAAAGGCGCGTGATGTCAAAATTATTTGGGCAGTGAGGGTACCCCAGGGCGGGAGGGGGTCGGTGACGTCATCATTATTAACTTCAAGACCCTTGTACGCTAATAGGATACCCTTCATGTTGCACCATTTCGGAAAGCTCTCGCAAAGGTCTATCATTTAGAAAAGGGAAAAAAAAACTTTGCACACACCCCATTAGAGGAATGAACTCAGAATGAGCTCATTTTTCATTTCAGAAGGATACAAAAAACATTTAAAAATAGTTAAATTGAATACTTCTCAAGTACCAACCCAGTTTCATAACTGAGTTTTAGAATTTTTCTTTTGCCGATTTCTATAGGTAGGTTTTGGGACTTTTCGGGTCACATAAGAAAAGTTAATACTTATATAAATACTACTCAGTTTATACAATCCTACGGATTATGTTTGACGGTCATAAATTCCCCTTACGTCTTCCTCACAACTCGAGGAATGCCAAGAGAAAGTTACCAGCGAATCTTCAGTTGTAAACACAAGGAAAAACTTCTCTAGAAATTTATCACCGCCGCTCCTTAAGGCCTTCATGAGGAAGTGAAAATCTCCGCATAAATCCCTTCGAACTCCCAACTCTACCTTTATCGAAGAGACGTTTGAATTGAATAGCTGGCTAAGTCTGAGGATGTCGTCTAGAGGCAGCGAAAGTATGCTAAACCAACTTCCAATGTCTGATGTCACATTACGTACCCACTGTACCCAGTCGGTACAATGCCAAGAGTGATAGTGCGGCAAACTGCACGTCTCCTCCGGTAGCTCTTCGTTTTCTTTCAAACTCTTCCTTTCATCGTGTTTGGAATTCCGACTTTCTATTAGCTTCAACTTTGAGGTGATTTCGACTCAACAAACCTTAATTTCAAATGATTAAAAAAAAATCCTATATCAATAGGTTTTTTGTAAACATTTCTGGTATAAAACAAGAAGAAAAGCGGTTTGAAGTAAGAATTCATCCTTAAGTTTTATGAAATAAATATCACAAGGAAAGTTAATTGGATATACATTCAAACCAATGAGATATTTCTTTACACAATGATTGCCGATAATACACGATGATTGGCGCAGCTGAGGTACTGTCACTACCACTTGATATTTGAGTTTGTAGGGGTGAAAATGAGGTTGGTACATAATATTATGTAGGTGTAAATATGACGGTTTCTCTAGAGTTGGGCGTTTGGTCAGTTGGAACCGGGCGGATCTGAAGCAGCCAACACCAACACATCATGGTAAATATAGAGCGTACCGAATCAAACGGTTACGCACATTTCATGCAGGTGAACGGCAAGCCGAAGTTAGTAACCGGAACTGATTGCTTTTCTGATTGGTACGTCTATGTCGTCTACCGCAGTTATTACCAGCGATTATTAATAAGTTTTGATTGTATTTTTTGAAAATCCTTTTTAAATTTCAAGTTATACGGTCTTTAGAAATTTCATTTTTGGTTCTAGGAAATGAAATAAGTGAATATTGAAGTGAAATACATATTGTCCAGGATCATACCTTAGAGAATTTTTAGTTTTGTCATTGTTTGTTCAAGTTCAAAATTTAATACGAAAGCATTGAAACTCAATGTTGGAAAAGAAAGTATCACTCCTTCCAAGACGTAGAACACCGTTGGTGTTGGGGCTGAAGTTAGACCATGGCAGTGCTTTTCCGCAAAGTTGTGGCTGAGATACCCCCGTACAGTTCAAAACGTGAAAATACTATAATAATATTCAGCTATGTGGTAAATAACTGTGTTATTCACACCTACAAGTCCGAATGATATAGAGGAAACTTTGAGCATCTCATTTAATTCAAATTTGAGGAGTGCTTACACGCTTACAGTCTTTAGTCAATACTAAGTACCTACAGTACGAGTGCCCCCCCTTATTTACTTCGGACCTTTTCAAAAATAACTTCCCGAGGCCTCACGCAACTGAATATTTACATTTTTTAAATTCAAAATTTAATTACATAGTTGGGCTTAATTTTTAAACGTTTAATAGATAAGTATATACCATATACATAAATAATATAGAACTACTACTCTAAGAATAGGTACTATAATGAAAATTGCTGCTCTAATGATAAATAAAATCAAACCTGGCTACTCTTCTCTTGTATTCATTTGGAATTTTTCCTCTTTAAATGATGATGGGACTGGATCACCTTCATCTGGTCACCTTCATTTTATAATAAATTATTGTGCCACCGATGTTGATGCATTCCAGCAGTAAAGAAACATCGAAGATTAATTCTGGATAAATCTTCAAGACGTCCTTGCCTGCCAAAGCAGATACAAACCACCAGCGGTACCTACTCAACAGCAATAGTAATGATCGTGATATAGTGTAGTTATTCGTCTGGTTTTGGACGAAATTATAAGCTCGGCTGTTAGAAACGCAAGCTTTCACGGTTCATTGACAGTTCGATAGGTATTGTGAATCTCATCGAATCATTTGACAGGCAAACTGCCATCGAATCAAGAATTAATTGGGAAAATTTCTATGTGAAGTGTTCAAGATCAGATGTTTATTATAATTCACCTTCTTCTTACTTTTCTAACTCAAAAGGAAGACTACAACTCCTTTCCTAAAAAATGGGTGAATATTTTGAAAAAATCGTGTTATTCGGGGGAGGGGGGTTCATCAGAGTCAATGGATGAATGTTAATCACCAAAGAACAATGAAGGGGGCACCTACAATGATTATGTGTCATCACGAATAACAAAGATCGCCGTGACGGACAGAAGGTGATAATGGGCTACAGAACTTGACTCAACGAGAATACCAACATCCGTCGTGCGCTTTCCCGCACAACGACTCCCTTTTTTCAATGTGAAATCGTCCAAATGAGTAGAGTCGACGAACGGAAATAAAACGGACAATGGGGCACCATATCCGATCGTAGAATGAAAATAAGGAGAATATTGAATTCAATTTGGAAAATGTTGAATGAGACTTGAAAGAATGATTTAGTTAATATTATACCTAGATGGTGGTGGACAACGGTAGACAAGTCCTTGTCATTGCAAGTCCGATTTCAGGAGGACTGATGGATTGATAGAGTGATTTTCTTCCAAAGAGATCTATGCCATGCAGAAGGTATTGACTTGGTACTGATGGTTAGGGGTGAATAAATCCGCATCAGAGTATGATCAAAATGTTCTGATACCCAGTTCAGATTTTAATGCACGTAATAATTTCATGTAGGTAAATACAAGAAGTAGCACTACTATTATAGGTACCTTCGTACTAAATAGCGATTTCCTATACCTAATTGGAACAGCTAATAATATTAAGCTATATGCTATTAATATGCTATTTGCATATTATGCTATATGGCAAGATTTGGCAGCAATAATAAAATATACAATTCAGGATATGATTTTAAATAACATTAAGGCACCTTCAACATAGATACACAATTTTGGAACAAACCCTGTCCCGTCCTGAGCTGCCCCAACTGAGCAACGAGAGAAGCACTTGCGGACGATCCCCAAGTACTGGCGACCCCAGCGAGACGTCCGCAGACCGGTCAAGTTCCCTCTGGATAAGGCGATGCCTTCGACCCCAAAAAGGCAGACGAGTCCTGGACACCTTTCCTGGACTTTATCTTGAAGACACCCAGGAAACACAATTTACCTTGGAAGGGGAAACACAAGCAGTTCCCATCCTCCCCCCAACTCGCAACGATATAAGAAGAAATCTCTCCCTACAGCATTCTTCCTCCTCGACTTCGAGTTCCAACTTCTTATTCGACTTCAGCCGCGAAACAAAAAATCCAAACGTGAAACTGTGGAGGAACGGGGGTTGCAGGGCAGTGGACAGATTTCCTGTTCCCCGAATGAGGCCACCACGAATAATACCGAGCAGGTCACCAGCTCAGCTCAGTTACAATTGCATCAAAATTGCATAATAATTATGTTATACTGTTTTACATAGTCTTATAAAATATAGATAGCTATACCTAATTACCTTATAAACCAGAAAAAGTCATGTACCCCTCTCTATGTTTTTGTTTCGTCACTACCGAAGTTAGGAAGCTACGTATTTGTGCGAGAAGTAAACAATTACATCCTCCAAAATCAGGATTTCCACTTGCTTTTTGCGTGTCAGAGCTTTTTGAACAATTTTGGTTCCGTGTCTGTCTGTGGTCCCAGCAAAACTATACGAAATAATGGTCCGATTTTGATGATATTTTCAGGAAATGCTCGAATTATGCCCTAGACGGGCCAGTTGTAGCTTGTGCGCAAATGTACATTTCCTGAAACTCCAGTTTCTTAATACCTACCTGAGGTCCAATTTCACTCAAATTCAATACGTCCGTCTAACGAAATTGATGAAGCTATACTGCCCACCCAACTTGGCGGATGTTTTGTTGTTTTCCAATTGTTTTAATCGATAATAGAAGCTGAAATTTCTTCAAGAGCTTTCCTTGTAATACTTATACGAAATCAAGTTAGATGGATTTGAGGTTGCAACGTGTACCTACGTGAGTTACATATTATTATCATAGGAATGCCCATGCACATGCTTTCTAAAACGGAAACATGTAGTTTACAGATTGTGTTGCAGTCCAAGAACATCTGTTCACCCAGTAACACCATACCAAGAGGACATTCTCTATCTAATGATTACCTATTCAGTAGTAGTAGCTTCCAGACATTTTTCATCAGGCCAACAGCAATACTTTCCTTTCCACGTATAAGGAAAGTAAGAAGAACTGTAAAAATATTATTAAACTAGCCACTACTAGTTTATCAAACACATAACACAATTATCAAATTTATGTGGGTTGGATCTCTTATTAGCGTAGTTTGCAAAGAAGAATCAGTAAGGAAAAATGATTTCATCCGTGAACCTCAAAATAAGGAAGATAATTTTCATCATTCTGTCGTTTTATCACAGCTCTGACCCACTCTCCACTAATGCCCTTTTTTCCGGTACCGAATGGGGCGCTGCGCCGTCATTTGTGACCGTTTCTCGAAGGCGCGTCTCCAGGCGCCTTCTCCCTAATGAGCCATAGTGTTCCCCTGAAGAAGGTAAAGAACGGACTCTCGAAACGTCTGTGTGAGTTCACAAAAGAGGATGGCTCATCTCCCGACTCGCTAAGCCGATTTCTATGGGGGACTTTCTCCTGTTAAGGGCACTAGGTTTCCGTCATTGACCTCGGAGTACGTTTTTTGACCTTTCCATTTTTCCATAACCTCGAGTTTGGCGAAGTGAAGTCGTTCGAGTAAATTGTGATTAGGTATTGTAGTTGAGATCGAGGGACGTGGAGAAAGCTATCGATAGCCCGCAAATGTTAGATCAGGCACATGATTACAAAAATTCAAGAAAAAGATTGAGCTCTTCGAAAATTCGCTCATTTGTAGTCGTACCTACTGCAGACTGAAACTTTTTTTACGATGCTTAACCAAACAACAATTTTAATTCTCTAACACCGGATTGTGTTGACGCAACATCATTGTACGATGTTTTATGATTGAAAAACAGACAGCGCTGTTTTATAGATTGATAATAATGTAATTGTAAGAATAATCCAGATTTGGCTAAAGTACCAATCAGTACAACGTAATAAAAACTAAAATAAGTTAGGTACCCTCCAATAAACAGTAAAAGTATTAGTTAGTACATTCAGATTGGATGCTTTCAATTTTCGGTTCGAACCGTCCACCGTTCGGTCGTTCACAGCGGATGTAGCCATCTAACGTAACCGGAGATTGATTTTACAGGAAAAGAAATTTTATTCGTGATTGATTTCCGACTTATTCCGCTCTCAGGGCTTCCCATGGAGGTTCGGCTCATCCTTGCGGCTAGGATTCACCGTTGCGTACGACCAAGGAATGCCTTCTGACGACTCTTCCCGTCCAGAAAAATCGTTTTGGCTCCTTTCAAGAGAAAAATACCTTCCCAACGACTTGGAATACGACCGTGTTCCGTGTTTCTCGAAAATTAAAACCGCACCCGCGCTACCAGACCGCAGAAACCGCGAGATGTCCGAGCAAAACTGCCGCAGTACGAGGCTGCCTTTGAAGGAAATTTGGATACCTTTGCTGAGCTCAGGTAATGATACACATTTCTCTGGTGGTATTATTACTGGTATTACAGGAGTTACAGTACAAATCTGGAACGGTACCTTTGCGATCACTGGGGGATAATACAGGTAGCATAACTGTAACCATCTTTGTTCTACTTTAATAGTGAGTGGCACCTATTTTAGTGCAACAATCGACTAGTGGAGAATGAGCAATGTTCAGTGGCAGAAATACTAGTTTTTGACGGTGGTTTTCATTCAGGATCCAATTTTCATCTCGTTTGGCTGATTCAAATAGAACGGCTGGGAAGAGCCGCGTGACGTCACAAGTGGCGAGTGCTGGAATGAGACTTCGAGACCCTTTTCTACTCATCGGATACCCCACATGTTGCAACTTTTAGAAGAGCTCTGAGATCGCGCCGATGAATTAGGCCTTTCTCAATTCCTCCTGGATTGTAATTTTATTATTGACTTGTTCTGTATCAGTAACCTAGAGGCAGAAATTGAACAATATCCCGTTTCGATGGTTTGTTGTTCAGTCTTATAAATCTGGGATAGTTCCAGCTACCCTTGAAAATCAAGCGAGGTTAGCCGAAATAGATCGTGAAGAACAGAGATGTCGATCGATAGGGTTTCAAGGATGCGCATGGGCAGGAGTTAGGTACCAATAATCCAGGTGAATTGTAATGATTATGCGATAGGATCGCTGAGACCGAATTCGTTACTCTTTAGCATCAAACACACAACATTTTTTGTTATTGAACATCTACTCGTAATAATGAACAATGAGATGACAACCTATCCGAGTCAGTTGACAACCTAGTGAGAATCACAAGGACTGTGGAGGTTGTACAAATCGGTTCCGGCGCTCATCCTATAATCGGTCCCAGAATTCATAGTAGGGTCCCAAGAGGCCCATTTCCCTACGCGTTCCCATTAACATAGGCGGGTCGGGTCTCAAAAATTATTACTTCGGAGTTTCGTAAGGTCGAAAGGACCGTTACGAGCCTTTTTTGTTAGTAGGACGTGACGCCGCGCCTGTTGTTTTATATTCGATTGGAAATACAAGGTTCGACAGGGTAACATCACTAAGGGGGTGTGAGACCACTCTTCCAAGTCTTCTTTACGACTAGCAATATCCAATTAATAGGTACCCTTCACTCCCGCGATGGAACCCCTACTGGGCCGCAGTTAGCAAAACAATTTCGAAAAATATCAATTTTTCAAGAAAACGCGAGTAAACAGAGTAGTGTAGGATATGTAAGAGGATATGTGTAGGATATGTTCTAGGATATTTGAAAAATTTGATTCCTCTCTGTTATTATTACTAGTTATCAATACTGAACAAATGTTTTTACAAAAAACGATACCTAGATAGATATTAAATTTGATCATTATAATTCTAGAATCTATTTACAAAAGTGATGATCTGGTAGATTATTCACTTTTCCGACACGCAGGGCCGGCCTGAGGGGTGTGCGACGTATGCAGCCGCACACTCGAGCCTTTCAGAGGGGCATAAGATTGGCCAATTTTGGGTTAAAAAAATTAATTTGGCAAATTTTTAGAAATTAATTTGAATGTCGGGTTGATTATTTGGACATAGTTAATTCATTCTCCGAAATGAAACCAAGAAAAGCCCTTGTATAAATGTATAATACAAGAGACTATGTGCCTATCTTAATAGCTCATAAACTTTTGTTGTGTGTGCGCCATTATTAAACTCTGTAATTATTGGTTCACTATGTTCTGTGGTTTTATTTTCTTTTACCCATGAGAGATATGGAAATTTATCCCCGCATTAGCTATTTATTCTGAGAGTACTTGCAATATAGGTAAGTGTAAAAATCATTGTAACGTGACCCAGAAGCTTTCATTAGTTTATTTAACATAATAATGGTTTAAGGTACAAGGAAGAGTAGGGTATTGAACCTATTAAGTCAATCAATAAGAAATCAAATTGAGAGACATAAATATAATGTTCTAAAAGGCGCAAAAGTGCACAAAAACTGTATTTTCAGACCTTAAATTTCAAAAACAGCATTTCAATTGTATCAATTGAAAACTAGCTGTCTCAGTCAATTGATTAAGTGATACAGTTGAGTGATAGCCTTACTCACTCATTCCCCGGAGCCCCCTTTTACCTGGGGGTATGCCAGGACCCCCCCCCCCCCCCCCCCCCCCCCCCCCCCCCCGGTAGGGGCATAAAATGTGATTCTTGCACACTTGCAATTTTCGCCTTAGGCCAGCCCTGCTGACACGCAAAAACCTACAGATTGGTTCCAATGTGCGAAATGGTACTTGGTAAGGACATCGAAAAGGCCCCTTTTAATTCTGGTTTGGGAGGTTGCATCGCCTGAAGAGAAAGGAGACCTCATGACCTCTAACCCACAGTTCCTGGGTGACCCTCGGATCGAACTATCTATGAAGGGATATCTGAGGGCCAGTAAATAAGTTACCGCATTCATCATCCCAACAGTAAGTACCTACTGTACCGGCATTCAGTTCTCAGGTAAATGAATGTTATACCTGAATGACGTACCTATTTACCAAAATCATTAGATTTATCAAGTGATATCAGATGGCCAAATGTTTCAAGCTAATCCAAACGTAGATACCCAACACGAATCTTACGTCACTTCACAAATGGATTGAAGCAGAAGACGCGGCAGACGTTACGACTTGTTCATTCGAACATCAAGATCGAGACGATAAAAGTTAGGTAACCAGTCGAATTCAGAATTCCAATAAGAGGAAATTTGTTCACCTTTCGCCCGTATAGGTTCTCCTACATTACTTAGGTTACATGTGGAAGACCCTAAATCAAGCAGGAAACGATAAATTAAAATATACATGCCAACTTTCATGGCCAACTTCACCTGAAAATGGGGTAGGAACACCTTTTATTTCTGGACTTAGGTATCTTTGGAAATCATTGTAACTACATTAGATGCATTTTTGACTCGGGCAGTTCAGTAAGATTATATCTATCCTACTCTTATCTATCACCATCCGTAGTCCTATATTGTTTATTATGTGGGGCACATGTGTTCATCTACTTTTTTCTATGGTTAACTCATCATTTTCATCCCTATAAATAATATATAATAAATAAACAAAATAATAAACCTAACTAATAAGTATAATATAAATTTTTGATAATGTGTCCTTTTCATAAAACAACAAGGTCTCTCTACTCGTTTTTCGTACATACCATTCGTACTACAATTTGTTCATGTAGGTACGTTAAATACGTAATGTAGTCTTACATCCCCGTAAATTATATCACATTGAAGCCTACTTTAAATTGAAAAATAATGGTTCGTGTAAAACTTCGCAATAAAATCTTCCACGAGTTCAGTTTTCAAGAGGGAAAGGGTAGGGCTGGGTTTTTCGTTGGAACGCATCAAGTTGTGGAGGTCTCATGTTTTATTGGCTCTGGCGGTGGTCCA
>JAEMON010000013.1:13675579-13686711 GCA_030264115.1 Lygus lineolaris
GGAAGCTATGTGCCACACCCAACTTGGCAGACGCTTTTTTTTTATTATTTCACCTATTGACCGAATTTTTTGATAAAGGCGGGTACTACTACTACTACTACTGCTGCACAAACGTGAATGCAAACATCGATTTCTCACTATCTAATGTCCTGTTTCCGCTCAAACTTGGGAGGTAGTTGGGGGTTTACCTCAGGAAGATTTCCTAAGAATTCCATCACAATCGGATCATCGGTGGTCATCGCGCATGTAAAAACAAAGAAAAACGTCAACGTAGTGATGAAAACATTTACGATCGTGTTTAGAAAAATACCCACACGATTGTGAACTTCTTCGTTGTTATTCGAAAAACACAGACTTATTTGTTGTGTACACGCTGTATTCATCAAAATTTTGTTTAAAACTGCCACCGAATGCTAAAAGTGATTTGTTTTTGATGATATGCACAGCATGATTCTAACTTCATCTTGAGTTTTCCCTTTCAACTAAGGAACTCGTAGAGACGGCATTAAAATTCGAAGAGGCAGCTGCTTCTTAAGAGAGATTTGAAATTCCGCAGGCGTGAGACCAACTGCAGGTGGGTCAAGGGGACACCCGGAATGAGAGAAGTGAGGAAGGAAATTCTCCAATCCAAACTAGAAAAGTGACTTTTGTTTTCGAAGACCTCGAAACTTCGCGACACGACTGAAACTCTCTGACAACTGAAATCAATAAGTCGGAGGAAACTTAAATATGTCATGAGCAATGCGGCATTCGGTCAAATCTCGTTACAGTAGTTCAACCTCAGGGTAGATTCACCTTCGACCAAAGAATCCCAGCCAGCTAAAAATCCCCTTCTTAACTGTTAGGAGTTGAAAAATCAGTGATTGGAGCAATTTACATTTGCGCATGTATTCCGGCTACAATCCAACATTTAGGAAATTCTGTTACTCGAACTTCGAACAGAATGGCCCCAATCTGAAATTTTAAAATTCCCTGACTATTCACTATAGTCCCGAATTTTGGCCCATGTAGATGAAACAAAGCCGGATAAAACATTTTTCCTGCCAAAAAAAAACACACAGAATAACCGTCTCATAATAATAATAATACCAAGGTGACGATAACGATAACGAAATAGCGTTCTGGATGACATTTTTCTCAATTTAAAAAGCATTCTCACAACCGAGAATACCCTGTTGAGTTTTCCCTGCTGACGTTTTTTCACGAATTCATACCTCCGTGGAGTGTCTACAACTAGGTATTTCAATTACAACGAATTTGTTAGAGGATCATTCAGACGTCAGGTCATAACTACCCAATAAGCTATATAGAACTAAAACGATATAGACATTAGGAGGATTTTACGTTCACGCATGCGCAGAGGCTGATATTGATCTCAATGCGATTAAGGGGATCATAGAGGACCATCTCGGGCTTAACCTGCAATGGCCATAATTGAAAATGAACGTTGAATGTTTCGTGGGATCCCACTAACAAAGCAAAGGGAAAATTTCGATAAACTACCAATGAAGTATACCTTCATGGGTACGTAGGAATTGTGTTATTAATCACACATAGTCAGTATCACTTTATTCGACAGTAATTAAGCTAAATGAAGGGCGCAGGGGAATAATCACCTTCTCGACCTCAGTTCACAAGACCTGATTTTGAGAAAAATCAAATTAAAATTTTTCCTACTCGTAACATGGTTCAGGGAATTGAAAACAAACAAACAACCATTATTAAAATCTTGAACATGTTTGTTCAAACGTGTCGTAAACCATTTGTTGGTTTTTGTGAGTAATAATACTCTAAAAGTGATACTGGATGACACCTGGTGCTGGAGACTCACTCCTTTCACCTTCAGGTGGGCTGAGGAAAGTAAAAATTAGGAATGTACCTACCTACCTAAGGTTCGGATATCCCTGACATCGAATGTCAACAATTCAACGAATTCCCTGAATCAATGTCAATTCAATCTTTCATTTGCTCACAGTTCGCTTGGCTGTTGAGTTGTCAAGTGACAATCATGAAAATAAGGATTCGACTGAAGGAATCCTTGAAGACATCTAGAGGATTCCTTGATACTCAAATAATGTCAATAAATTCGGCCCATATTTACCTATGAAATTTTCGATTACCTACCGTAGCTACTTACTCTCATGGATTATCGATTTTAAATATTATTATTTTACTGCTCCCTGAAATAACTTTGTTGATCAGCAATCTTGGAACGGGAGGATTAATTTTCTCTTAGAGAAAAGGCTGAATTATTTATAATTCAGAAAAGCAAACTCCAAAACATAATGGCATCAGTTTCCTTGTAAATCTCGGAAGCCGAACAATAATAATAACCATCATCATCATCACCATCATCATAAAACTTATGCACAACTAAAAACCGAATAGATACCTCCTCATCCTTTTTTGTAGGAATCCACAATAGCTGTGGATTCCTACAAAAAAGGAGGAAGAGGTCTCTCTGATCGGGTTTTATTTGGGTATACTTTTGAATTCCATTATTTACAGGAGAAATCGCAGTAGTTTGACGATCCCTAAGTATGAAAAACCCCATTTTGAATGAAGACGGAAGATGGTAATAGTCGTGACTAGTAGATGAATGGCTTTAGACAGAAGGTCAGTTTTTTCTTCAAATGTCACCGTAATCATCACCTTTCAAATGTGACTTTCTGCAGAGAAAAACGAAATACATCCCCCCGAGACGATTTACATTCTGAAGAACATCGTCGGAGAGAGAATGAAAGAGTGAAAGCATGTTTTTTGGTAAGATTTGCGTGACAGACGACTCTATGATTTGATCATTAGCAGGTTTGATCAATTGCTTACTGCAAAAAGATGACAATAAAGCGAAAGGTAGAATCGCGATGAGTATGAAAGTAAAACAACGTTTTTCTGTGAAATAATGATCATCTCCGGAATTCTGGTCGATAAACGAGCCTTTTGTTAACATTTTTCAGGAAATTTCAACCAAAAGACGTCATGACGATCGACACAGGATAATCTGGCTAAAACAAGTACCCTTCCTTCCTAAGTATTAGGAGTATTTCTCGATAACATATACGAGAAATAATTGGAAATAATTCCCAACCTACCGACTATTGTCTTCTGTAATTAATTACTAATCATTTCAAGCTCGGAAACAAACAATTTTTACACGTTGTCACAGGAAAGAAATAATTGAGGAAAAAACTCGGGAATTCAAATTACACCATGATGGGTAACAGAAAAAAAATTCGAAAAATTGAGGAAACAACCTGATTTGAATTGCGAGACTCAGGAAATGAATTGTTGATCATTCATCGGCTCTGAATAAACTGTCTTTAATAAACTGCGCTCTGTTGTTCGAAATTTAAATGGGGGCTATTAGCCGCATTTCTCTCCAACAGCGATGATATGTTAGAAACTATAAGAGCAGGCAATTATTTATATCTGAGTTCTTTTCAAACTTAAGTGTTCTGTGAATAAGAGCTCTGTGCGTTGAAAACAATGGGGTATAATTTCCACCGTATGTTCCACAACATGTCATTATGCGTGAATTTATATGAGTTCGCAAATAGTTCGTACACAATTCAAAGATTCTAGATCGTTCATTTCGCTGGAACAAACAATAGGGTGCGATAATTGAGTAAATTACATTTAAAACGACCAAATTATCAGTGGTAAAAAGGCGAAAGACCTGTTGCGTATTGAGATAAATTACCTACCAATAAGGAAGTTGCGTATAGAAAATCTATGTAATACATTTTAATGCCAATATTTTCACTTTTCAATGTGAAAATTATTATACAACAGCTCATTTCTCACAGACTACATCTTATCATGGACGTATTATATTCTAAAAGGGCACATAGCTTCGTCGTATCCGAAAGAATATCGTTGGAATCATTGTGGGTGTTTTACAAGATAAACCACCGTAAATTGGCATATTATTGAAAAGAGAAAAATCGGACGAATAGTTTTGATCCTTTATGGCAGAAGTATGAACAGCCAGAAAAAAACTAAATTTGTACGTAGTGAGCGTTGAAACGCGAAATGCCCGTAAACAATTTGATTTGAATACCCCCAACAGACGGAAAAAATCTTCATTCACACTAATTTTATACATATTACAGGAAAAGATACCTCAAGGTGGTACCGGAAGGGTCTTGAACATTTTTTCAAACTTTTCACAACCAATAATCTAGGTAACAATTCTATTTCTGTTTTCGTAATTTTTCTTTTTCTAAACCGGAGTGGAATGCACTATCCATGTTCTAAATTTCGAAAATTTCAAATTTTAAAATAAATGTAAAAATTGGAATTTGAGAATTTCAATAATTGATGGGTCTTCCAAACCGAATAATGGAAAGGATGAGCAAACCAGATTTGAAATTGATCTTAGGTATGCTAAAATGGATAGGAGGAAAGGAGAGGTTTTCCCTTTTTTAAACTCATTAGTCTCAAGCAATATTAGGTAACGGTATGAGTTCCTTAGAACTCTTTGCTAGGCGAGATTTATGCATTTTTCAGGTCATTTTGAGTAGCATCCGGTTTACATGTCGTGGTCTCAAAAATTAAGCTACTCACCTTGGGGATCGATCTCCAACCCCTGGCACTTAGGAATCAAATTCTGCATTGTTTTAGCAATTTTTTTAAGCTATTAAATGGCTTCGAAATTCAAGTTATGCAGGTTTGTGAACATTTCTTCAGTGGAAATCAGTTTCAGGCCATTTAAAAACTACTCCCAACGTCTAACACTTTATACATCACTCCAGCTCCAGGTGATATCTCACCCTAGGATCGATCTGAAAAATCCAATAAAATTTCAAGATGTCAATAATAACAAAAGAAAGGATGTGTGCTCCAGAATTTTTGTATTAGGTCAAATTTTGAGGCCATTGGACAATATGAAAATGTCAATAAATTTTCTAAATTTACAGATACAGTATTTTTACCTTACGACTTCAATATTGTTTCTTTTAAGCCACTACCTTTCAGAAAAAACATTAAAAAAATGATGATATTCCATATTATTCTGCCTTTTGAATCTCAACATCTGATTCAGTGCCCTTGGAACCCATGGTGCCAATTTTCAGCTCGAAATTACGACTGGTTTAACCAGAAAACGGGTTGAAGGGGACGTGTGACGTCATTTTTAGGTTCTGCAAAAGGAGGGAGACGAGGGACCCGCCTAGGCTGGCGGGGGGTGTATGTCGTCAGTTAGGTTCAAGACCCATTTTCGGTAAGTTTCAATCGCCGGACACCCCTCATATAGCACCTTTTTGGAAAGCCCTCGCTAAGATCTTTCAAATTACGAAATAAAAAATAACAATGGAAGTTCCCCATTGTGAACTGACGCTAACCATCAACCCCCACGCTCAACTACCTTTACTACAGTCAATATCAATGAGTAGGAAACGCTTCGATTGAATAACGAAAAGTGCTTCATCACAACTTTTTGCGTTCTCTAATTTATAGTCCGACGGATTCACTTTTTGAGAAAGGTCAGGGGAATGTGCTTATTGAGGGCTATTTCACCCGTCCATCGCTTTCAATCGCCGTCAGTCACTATCTGCTGAACGCCTTCAATTATTCGATCTCAGGAAATAACGAGTCATTATTTTTTTCTCGGGTTTGAGTTCGGTCTGGTGCCGATGTCGTGGTCTTAAAAATTAATCTGCTCGCGGGGGGGATCGATCTCCAACCCTCGAAGGAATCAAATTCTGCAACCACTAAATACTACAAACAGCAAATTACGAACTTCCTCTCATTACGTTCATTATTTATGAACTAATTGAATTATTAGTGATAAGTACCGACTGACAGTGCTAATGCGGTAGGAATGCCGTCGCGCTCAGTGACTCAGTTGCACTTAAGTGACGAATTCGACTTCCAGCGTTTACCAAGGTAAGTAGAGCGCAATCTGTAGTTATCAGAGGGCTGGAATCAACATAATTAATAATTAACATCATCTTAGCGCTGGTGGAATTCCAATTGCCTCACGTTACATAAGCCCTCCCTCCGCAAAAGGATGAGAATGAATTATCCCATCGAGTAGCCCATCTTATCGAAAATAGTAACTTGGTGGTACGATTCCGGTAGCAGTACAGAAATTTCAATTTTGAGGTAGGTACGTAAAATTTTTATGTTGATTTTGGTTTATTATTTTCAATAATAAATTAACCTGTGGAATCGAGCACGAAAAAAAAGTAAAACCCCCCCAACAAATTTGTTTTACGTTTCAAGATAAAACGTTTTCGGTTTTTGGATTCAACAATAAAAAAATAGAATTAAAAAAAAAAAATACCTACAGCGCATGCGCAAACTTGAGATGTGTTTTCATAGCCATAACTACGGAATTAATCAACCAATTTTGGAGAAATTTTTAGGGATTGGATGGGTTAGCCACAAACTGTCCCCTACCAATTTCATCGCAGTCGAAAACTAGTAGCGTGTACGCATTCGCAAACGCGAATTTCCTGAAACTACGATTCCTCAGTTCCCAATGGACCGATTTCGCTAACATTCCAAGGGTAGTGGGGGGGCAGACAATCACTTACGAATTTCGTAACGACTGAATCAGCAATAGCTACAAAGTTGAAATTTATTTTCATAGCAATTGGTAGCTCCGGAACTACTCAACCAATTTCGGTGAAATTTTCTGGGATTGTACGGGGTAACCCCTAAACGGTACCCTATTAATTAAATAGGGCTATCTAGGGCTCAGATTTTGACTCAGCTGATCTGGGAGCTCAACAACAACACAGCTGATCCGAGAACTCAATTTTTGACTCAGCTGATCTGAGCTCAATTTTGTAGGAGCTCACGCTGATGTATGAACTCATAATTCGACTCAGCTGATCTATGCGCTCAATTTTCGACTCAGTCGATCTAGGGCTCAGATTTTGACTCGCTGATCTGGGAGCTCAAACGCGACACAGCTGATCTGAGAACTCAATTTTTGACTCAGCCGATCTGAGACAATCCTCGACTTAGCTGATGTAGGCGCTCAGAATTTGACTCAGCCGATCTATGCTCTCAATTTTCAACTCGGTTGATCTAGGGCTCAATTTTTGACTCAGCTGATCTGAGCTCAATTTTGTAGGAGCTCATGCTGATGTATGAACTCATAATTCGACACAGCTGATCTATGCGCTCAATTTTCAACTCAGTCGATCTAGGGCTCAGATTTTGACTCAGCTGATCTGGGAGCTCAAACGCGGCACAGCTGATCTGAGAACTCAATTTTTGACTCAGCCGATCTGAGACAATCCTCGACTTAGCTGATGTAGGCGCTCAGAATTTGACTCAGCCGATCTATGCTCTCAATTTTCAACTCGGTTGATCTAGGGCTCAGATTTTGACTCAGCTGATCTGGGAGCTCAAATGTAAAAACTGCTGATCTGAGAACTCAATTTTTGACTCAGCCGATCTGATCTCAATTTTCGACTCAGCTGATGTAGGAGCTCATAATTCGACTCAGCTGATCTATGCGCTCAATTTTCGACTCAGTCGATCTAGGGCTCACATTTTGACTCAGCTGATCTGGGATCTCAAATGTCAACACAGCTGATCTGAGAACTCAAACGTCAACACAGCTGATCAGGGAGCTCAAATATCAACACAGCTGATCTGAGAACTCAATTTTTGACTCAGCTGATCTGGGAGCTCAAATGTCAACACAGCTGATCTGAGGACTCAATTTTTGACCCAGCTGATCTGAGCTTAATTTTCGACTCAGTCGATCTATGGCTCAGCTGATCTATAAACTCTAATTTCTACTCAATATATTAAGCAGTAAATTATTCGACCAGCACAATTGTCCGACCAGTCATGACCGGATATTAGTGAATGCGCCGAGGCAGCGATTGATACGAAATGGCAGAAACGCATAAAGGACCACAATCCCCTGTAAATTTTCTCAGAATCGGAAAAAAGTCACGGAGCCCATTTAGTTTGCTTTGAAACTCCGAATCTTATAATTTTGGATGACATTTTTCTTAGATTGTGCGATTAATTTTAGAGTTGAATACGAAAATTGTTCGAATGCCTTTACGAGCACAGTAAGTAAGGCTTCCGGTAGTGAGGAAGCAAAAATACTCGAATACGAATATCGAACAGGATTGTTTCAAATGGGAGACTCTAAAGCGGAAACAGCTCAATTCATCCTTCCGAAGGCTCCACTCAGGAAAACACTCAATCGCACAGCCTCCGGGGTCAACGCTACTTCCAACAATAGCACGATATCCACTCATCTCCTGGACTTGGTCAGAACAATTAAACTACCGGAACAATAGCGTTTTCCCTCAATGCGAGCAGGTAGTTCTGCCACGAAAAACGCACAAAACACCAGGAAAATCCAGTTTTCGGCACAAATGAGGCGGAACGTTGGGCTCAAAACGGAGGTTGTTTTGAAGGTGCGTAATCGCTAAGCTGTTTCCAGAGAGATTGCCCACATTCGAAAGGTAGACAAGACACCGCTACTAAGAATATTGGGAGAACTAGATAGTAGTTACAGTCCAGGGCAAATGGATGAACAATTTTAGTTCCATAAGGTTAAAGAATGGGTAGAGGTAGGTCCTCAGGACAACGTAGGTACATTATAAACACGTAGATATAACGAATTTTGGATTCTTTGCTTCCTCACTCCCAAAGGTAGGAGATATGTTGGTATTCGCGCAAGGGATGAAAAAAGATTTGGTCCTCCAGAATCAAAATTTCCACATGCTTTTAGCGAATTGTCGAATAAAATTCACCTATTGAAATGGACTTAAAAGGAAGATTAGGTACAGGGTAAAACGAGGAGTGTCCAGTTTTTATGATAATAGAGTTAAGGGTGGAAAAAACTTCCACACGAGGTTTCTATAGATACCATGAAACAGGAGGGAAACGGGAAGAATGTCGCCTCAGTACGGCAAATCTGGTTCTTGGTTACAGGGAATGAAAGAGAATAGTCGAAAAGAGGGAGAAAACGAGAAAAGTTGAGCAGCTGGAGCAAACGGGACGTCCCAGTTTTCCCCAGTGGTCTTCAAATTTTAATAATGCAAAATTCAAAAATTTTCTCCATGTAAATCCGTTTCAGATCATTCTGAAACGATTCCTGAATTTTAAAATTTTTAAATGTATAAAAGTTGTCACGCTCCCCCAAACTAACTCCATTAGTCTGCATTTTAGAAAAAATCCAAATCACAACTCCCCTTTATTTTTTACGCAGAATCCAAATATGACCATTTTGCGCACGTGCACTAATTTTGTTTTTTCAGATGGGGAACTAGGAACCCCCATTTTTATTGCAGATTCAGAGTCCACGTAGAATTTCATGAAAAAAAAAACATCTGGTGCGAGGCTTCACACTACTTTCCTCGCCCGTAAAAACCTGAAAAATGGACATTTTTGCGGATTGTAACTCTGATTTCGGCCCTCAATATAATTTTTGTGGAGATGAGGGGTATTGGAACTTATTTCTACTTGTCAGAAGTAAGTCCTGTGAATTTCATCAAAATCGTTCGAGCAGTTTGGGAAAAAAGCTAGAAAATGGGCTAAAAACGACGTTTTTTCATCTATTTGGAATATTTTCTCCCCCTGATAATTGACCTGGAGGGCTGAAATTTTCAGGGTCTCATCCTCAGACATGTAGAAACCAATACTCGAAATCGGAATTTTTTAAACCATTTTCGTAGGGGCCGCAATCGTGTTCATACCATGCATAAACCATACATACCATGCATGTGTTCATACCATACATAAATACATAGTACATACGGACTTACATACAGAAATTGGGTTTTCTGCTGATCGCAATACTTTCCGTTCACCTTCAGGTGGGCTGAGGAAAATAATAATCCATCACTTGAATTTAAAAAACCGCAAATGGGCGCAAATAAGCCCTAAATGTGCGCAGATGGCCAAAAATTGAATTTTGTGTAAGTAATCAATTACCACGTTCGACACATGATTTTCGGAGTATTTTTTCACGCTAAATCGAGTGGTGGTATCAGTTTTTCGATTTTCTGCTGTTTTCCTAGATAGTATCACCCCAATCGAAAAACTGATACCACCACGCGATTAAGCGTGAAAAAACACCTCGACAATCATGTATCGCATGTGGTAGGTAGTGTTGATTATTTTCTCATTGCTCGGTTTTTAGCAATTTGCGCACAATTGAAAATAACATAAAAATATTTGGCTTGCTCAGGTAAATTTTCGACCAAAGCAACTGCTTAATTTCCTTCAAAAATTTGCTGAAGTCGAATATTTCTGATAAACAATCAGATATCAGGGTTTGATATTCAGACATTGATATTCAATTTTGGTCAACGAATTTTTTATTTATTATCAATATTGATTGATTGATTGTTGGGTGAGCCCCGGATTTTTAAAAAATAATTTTATTCCATTGCATTGTCTACCTTATTTTCCAGAGATGGCGAGATGTGGTTGTTGTTGATGATGTTGACATTTTGTTTGTTGTTGATGACGTCGGAGGACGACTCCTCGGGTACGATGTACAACTTGACGCGATACATGGCACAACCGGAAGAATTGGGGGGGTTCACACGCGGGAAAACCGCACCCGCGGGAAATCCCTGGAGGGAGCGAGCGAGATTCGAAGTGGAAACGCTGGCGGGAACGACGACCGAGCGCGATGTTTGACGGGCGACGAGGCGGATCGCGGGGTTCACTTCATCTTCGCACCGGATCGGAGCGAGGACTGGGCGGGAAACAGCTCCGGCGATGGGAGGAGGGAGGCGCCGCCACGGGGTGGAAGGATGAAGGGATTGAGGGTAGCAGGCGCCGACACGTGTGGCCTGACTGGCGCCCGCAGGCGCAGGAGATGAATTTGAATATGGCTTTTCCCAATGAAATTCAATATTTCCCCGAAGAAATCCAACGTCTCCCCAATCAAATTCAAACTTTCTCAATCAATTCAACATTCTCTTAATCAAATTCATCACTTTTCCAATCAATTCAACATTTTCTAAATAAAATTCAGCACCTTTACAGCCAGCTCAACATTTTCCAATCAAATTCAACACTTTCCCAATTAGTATAGGTAACATTTTTTTCCAACCCTTTCCCAAATTCAACACTTTCCCAATCAAATTAAACCCTTTCCCAATCAATTCAACACTTTTCCACTATTAGGGTTGAGG
>JAEMON010000013.1:13696875-13709386 GCA_030264115.1 Lygus lineolaris
ACCCTACGTCCCTGCTATCTAGTGTAGACTAGTGTCAAGTGGAACAAAGAACTATTGCTGTAAATGAGGAGCTCAATAAAAGGTTTTGAGCCCAAGTCGGAATTCTTTTCCAAGGAAGAGGCATCGTCGACGAACAAAAATAGGTACCTACTTATTAATCATTTTCATAATTTAAAACTCGCTAAAAATTGGTTGTAGGGAGAAGAAGTTTGTCATTTTGAATTTCAATGTTAAAAACTAAGTAATAAGGTTTGTAGATAACTAGGTATATAAATATTATTCCAAGATATTAATTTTTCCTTCCCTGCACCAGATAGGAATTTAATTTGCATAGGCATTAATCATAAATGAACTAAAAACCTGCGTCCGTAAATCGGGAATTATCGTATATACTTGACAAAAACACATTTTTACTGTCTTTGTATTGTTATTTGGAATAGAATAACACTGCCAACACAAAGAAAAAAAATAGTTTATCGTTCAGGTATGGAGAAAACTTAGAATAACATCTCAGCTGTTTGACAAACAATTCCGAAGGCTCTTGAGAAACCCTTTCCTACGTCACACTAAAAGAACTGAACCGAAAAAGAATGCGCTGAGATTGCAATGAGAGCAATGCAAATAGGAATAATTTAAACAATCAATTAATTAAAAATTAATTAATTCAATCAATTTATTAATCATGTGAATTCTATCCTCACTAATCAGGAGCCCAAATAATGATGGGCTTAGTTTTTCGCCTTGTTGGGCGGTCATCTTTGGCAGAATTGACCAATGACAGACAACAGCCTTTTCACTGTCACTTTCCCGCCATATTTCAATAATAAATGTAACAATAAATTTTCTAAAATTACAGATACACTATTCTTTCCTTACATCTTCATTATTGTGTCTTTTGGGTCATTATCTCTCAGAAAAAATAAAAATAAAATAATTGATGATAATTCCCCATTCCAACAACTTATAAGGAATAAAAAATAAACCCAAATTTATCCATCAACTTTTAATCCTGAAAGTACGAGAAATCGAACATTGGAAGTCGTATGGTAATAACATCATCTTTGTAACTTGTAGTATTATAGGTACATAATGTTGACTCGTACAGGTAAAATGTTGAACTTGGTAGATGGTACCTATCTATCCAACTTGTTTTGTTTAAATAGTCAGCTTAAAAACTATTAATGACAAGTGTAGTTGGTTTAGGTTACATGATTCCGTCAGTGATATCCAAGCAGAAATCTTTACACACGGCTATGTCGCATGTTTCAAAATAATGGAAACATAACGTGGAACAACTTTGAGTGGAAAGAAGATCGAAAGCTTGGTATCTACTTACAAATATAGGCAGGTAGGTACCTAATTGATATTTTACAAACTGCTTCAATTATATACTACAATGGTAGGATAATATAGTTCGCATTTACTCGTAGGTAAGTTGGAGCGCTTATACAATTGCAACAATGGAAAGCATATAGGTACCTAAACAATGTTTGTATGCATAATTGGTTTTGTGAAGTATTTTACCTAGAAGTTATCATTCTTAGCATAATATATACATTTTAAACCACAAGGTGTGATTGACAAGATTCAAAGGACGTTAGACGGTAGACTACGAAATTGATGGTAGACAAATTATAATAGCTTTCAACAATCCCAAAGAGATTAACAATAGGTTTAAGGACTGCAGGTACTTAGATCTTTGAGTACATATAAATGGAGGGCTGTTGCTGCTAGTTCCAACCATCGCGTTTTGGCAACTGAAGAGCAACCGAGTAACAATATCCTGTTCCGTCGTTCTGTGCTCAATATGGCTGACTCCTATATCTTCATGTGATTCACTTTGAAAAGAGCAGGGGCAGCAATGTCGAGGCCAAAGTTTTGGGTCTGCTACTCGGGAAGGACAGAGAGCCACCATGGCGGTCATTCAGTTCTACAAAATCGTTTTGAAGAGAGGTCGCGCCACTGTGCTCAGGGCAAGCAAATCCATTTGAGTGGCAGTTCTGTATAGTATCCTGTTCTGTGTGACATGTAACAGCTGACTGTTCCCGTGTTTTCGCTTCTTACTGTTTGTTTAGTGTTTCCGTGCCTTCATCATTAATTTCTTCACATTTTCTTATGGTTTGCTATTTAAGACCTAGGTGAAACTGGAAGGTTAAAAAAATGAAACCGAAACTTCGGGCTCAAAATTTGGAGCCAGCCAAAATCAGCCTCATTGTTTGCCAAAAGTGGCTGCACGTATATGAGGATCGTCGTTGTCCCCTACGTTGAGACGATAGGCAATAAACCTCCATTTATATTCCAATACCTATATGGATGGAAACACCAACCAAGGGCTCTTGAACTTCCACCTCTTACCGTTGAGTGGAGGGCAAGGAAGTCGGTAGATTGGATGACCTTATTTGATTTATCTATTCATCTTCGAAATTTTCGAGGGAAGTAGAAATAGAGTGACTTCATCGCCAAATCGTGATTTGAAACACCATAAATTCGAGAGACGTATCTGTGCTCCATCAAAATCTAACAATAAACAATGACTTTATTGTGCCTATGTACATGAAAGCTCTTTAAATAGAATGCTTTCAACGAGAAAATTACAAGCATATCCCCTCATTACCTACTGATGAGCCCTTTATGATGAGGTGAAGAGCTTAGGATCACAAAAGCATTCGGATACCTACCTACCTACCGATATAGATCAGTTGAAACCGATTGACCAATTTTAGCCAGCTGACAGGGAAAAAAACTAGGGTTTCTGACATGCCAACCAAACAATAAAATCAAATTCAAAATTATGTACAATTTAGTGTGGAATGAATAGTGATGTCAAACTATCGATAATAATTACCTACTTTCGGTAGGTTTTTATTTAAAGTTTTCAAAAATATCGAAAATGATCAATAGTGAGCACTATTGAGCACCAAAAACACATGTTCAAGCAGCAATAAAACTGTCAGACTTCACACAGGCATCTCAATAAAAGAACAAAATCGATATCATGTTTCAAAAATAAGACATTTTATAGTGATCAGTACAGGTAAGCCTACCTACATATTTATTCATTTTTCAATTTATTAGGCTTGCACATTCAAAGTAGGTTTACTGACCTAACTTATCTTTAATTTACCATACCTACCTAAATACCTATATTATTTCAATTACCCCACGCCATGAGAAGGTGTTACAGTTGGTTATTACCGGAGTAATGTACTAACATACAGCTTCATCGTACATAACATTTTTTCCAATATGAATGTGTACTTTTTCTAAACTCTTGACATTTGTAATCAAAATCACGAAACGATACATCGATTGACACCCGATCGTGTTGAAACTATCGATATTACGGATTACGTCGATAGCTTGGCATCACTAGGAATGGATTAACAATCAGTTCTTAATCCTTCTTCCAGTAGACAAAAAATACAAGTCACCTACCATTACACTTGATTTTAGTACCTAACCAGTATGTAACAGCAATAGCACTATCCATCCGCCTTCAGTAGAGAAAATTCCTGTACAATTTGAGTAACTAACAGTATCATTCACAGTCAATATCAAACAAACATCAAATAGAACTACGAGTAATCACAGAGAGTAGAAAAAGCAATAGTAATCGTAAGGTCTGCTGATATTAGTTGTAAAATACTTGCAACTGAAGACTAGGGCTGTTAACAGACAGTAACCTGCATCGAATGAACACTAGTAAGTAGGTAACTTGAATTTGAATCTACTGCCTAAATCAAGACATCTCTGTCTAGGTCCTAACAGTTTCGAACCCACTTTCATCTATTAGTAGGAAGCTGGTAATCACGGGAATGACCTACAGTCCAAAGAATATGTTGTTTCAAGTCTCGTGTATACAACAGTTAGACTGTGTAGATATCACCCTCAAGATAAGATTAAGATTCTTACCTACCACTACCATTATTTGAGTACCCATATACATATAGAACATGGAAGGCCTACCTTCTCAATGTAGGGCAAGCGTCGAACAACGTGTGCAGCCGCTGTCACCCTGGCTACCAATGGCTATGTGGTGAAACCCATTTCGAATCAGCCGCATCAAAAGACAACGAGCGAACCTGCGATTGTGCCTGTTTATCAAACAAGATAACAGCCATTTTGGTTTTTGGTGAGTTTCGCCAGGTAGCCACTTAGTAGCCAGGCGACAGTGGCGACATATAGTTTGACGTCTGAACTACCACCAGTAATAGCCCTCCATGTTAGGATAAATATACTCAAAGCTACCTTCTGTCCTAAATACATTCAGCACTCGAACGAGTTGGATGAGTGTTGACTATATTTGGAATGCGTCTAGGGACTCAAAGGTTTCTGATATGCCATCGAAATTACCTTAAGACATTAAGCATGCTAATAAAAGAAGTTCAGGCAGTGCAACTCACATACATTTCACCAATTCGGAGAAATAGAAAATAACGAAATATTCTTGTAACATGAATTGGCAGATAAGCCGGACCCGTTTTGAGAAGCCTATTTCAGAAAAAATTAGGCCCAGGAACGCGAATTTTCAGGAAAAAACCCTTACGTTGTACTGTCATATTACCACACATATACTTTGGGCCTCAATCTTTTATTTAAATATTTTATATTGCGATAAGCATTTTATGTCATTCAAATTTGTTTGAGCAAAAATGTGGGACAAGGCTATTATGTGGTTGTTAGTCTGTTATTTGGCCTGGAATGTCTTCTTGATGTAGTTAGCGGATGAGGAACTTTTTTTATATGGTTGTGGTTGTTCGGACGAGGAACGACGAATTTTGAGTGGAGGGATAGAAAAAGAGAAGTGCTTTATTAGTGTAACCTGTGAAAATTGGTGTTTCGAAGTTTTCCAGTTTCGAGAGAATTTTTCAAAGAGAATGAAAACGATCGCTTCCAGTCACCGAGTCGTTTATCGTGAAAAGAGGAAGGATCTGTGACGGAAAACCAATGAGTAGCTGCGATCGCAGCAACAACGAACGACGAGACCTTCGACCAGACAAACGGATGAGATCTATCACAATTTTAAAACTTACACAACCATCTATTGCGCGATTTTTGACATTCAAATTAGACTGTTCTGCTGGTTTGGATCCAATTTTGGTGATTGTGGCCGGAAGTTTCATCTTTCAAAAGGATCGTCGCAGAAGGGCCCCTACGAGCGTGAGTGTGGTACCTAGATAGAGTCCAGGCCAGAGATTGCGTATTTTACGTACCTACATTTCACATTTTACGCTGCCATTATCCCGAGTTTGCAGGGCAAAGAGCAAAGAAATCAACTTATAAATCATACATAAAGTTATATTAATCAGATCCAACTTTACAAAAGTAAATTATACCCGTATGTACACTAAGGCGCATTCCACTTTTTAGCATGGAACATTCTTTTGCGATGCGATGACCAACTTGCTCGAAAGTGTTATGAAAGTAGCGCCATCACAGAAGTTATATCACATTCCTCTTTGAACCCATCTTTATCAACATCTCTGCCTATTCATCCTTCCTTCGTATAGTAACGAGATGCGACTCAATAGCATAATTATTCGAAGTATTCGAAATGACCAGTGAATAAAAACGCGACCCAAAGTGTTACTAGGTTTATTCCAGCGACTGACAGTTATTATTTATTATTATTATATGCGCAGAACCGATTGCATAGGTTCAGAGCATTGCCGACAACAGACAGACTTTATTCAGACTTCAAGCAAGCTGCTGTTTATATTCAAGGGGAATTTTGTTCCAGCGTCGAATTTATAATGAAGTCAAAACCCGATCGATGGTGGGAAGTATGAAAAATAGCTCAAGGTAACCTGGCGTAACCTTCCGGAAAAATCATTATTTTTGTGTCCTTCACAACAATAAGATCTGTAACCTCAAAACGTGCGTATGTTGTAACAATTTAGTAGGTAGTTCTTTTTTGCACTATCCGAAAGAGTAACCCGCTGGATGGAAGTAGGCCACCAATCGTACTTCCATGCCTGAACCTGATACTCCTGATACCTAATGAATTAGTGATGTCCTTCCTTTCGTGCTTGTTCACGAAGGAACGAAGGGTCTCTCTCTCTCAAAAAAAAAAGAAAAAGAAAGAGTGGCGTTCTTTTGTAACCGGTTCTTCCAAATTTGAGAATCGCTCCGCCCGTTACTTTACAAGAACCAGTTATTTAAACCAGTAACCGTTTCTTGTACCCATCCCTACTCAAAAACAATTTTGTTATTGAAAAGTGCGTCTTAGAATCAGACAAAAATACGATTTTTTCGTTAGCTGCTATTATAGTGGGGAAATAAAATTCAGGCTGTAGTCCGTGAAAAATTATTAAAAATAATCGTGAACTTTCTATTCGTGCATTCAGAGAAAAGTGAAATTATTTGAAAAATTGAGATATTGAAATCAGCAAAAAAATTCAATGTAGAACAGAAATATTGGCTTCAGAAACCTTCGAGCTCAAGTCGCATAAGTTTGCTCCTCATGTTCAGCGCATTAACAGTAAACTTTTGACATGGACTAATCCTTTCCGAAGTACTAGCTAAAAAAAAAAAAAAAAAAAAAAAGAGACCTACGAATAAAATAATCTCTAGCAAATTTGAAAAATGAAATAAAATGTCTTACAACGCCCGATCTAAATAAATAGATACAGGGTGCGATGTGTACAACCATAAAGCCCTCGAATGAGCATGCAATTTTGCTTTAAATCACATGGTTTTTCAATCACCTTTTTGGATTTCCTTCCACTCAATTCAACGTACAAATGCGGCAAGAGCGATACAGCAACCGTCTCGGAAGTTTGAGGAATAGGATTTTTCCGAGGGGGTTGAAGGGGGTTTTCAACTCTTGGGTGAAGCGTTTCGGCCGCAGTTGGACAGTTTTTTCAGGTCAGTAGTCGAGCGCCCACTCGTTCTCTTGAAGGAAGTTATCGACGACGTCTTTCATCGCAAAGTTGGGTATCAGCTGGTCTTGGGTCAGCTTAACTCGAGTGACTGGGTCAAAGTGGCCCACTCTCTGTAACCGATAACCACAATGTAGAACCAATTGGCTACAGATATTGGTCTCAATTTGGCATTTTAGACCTCAGATTCTGATTCAGCGCCCTAAAAAAAAACCTGCATAAATGATCAACTCCAAAAGCATTGGAATTACAAACTAAACAGTTGCTCAAACTTTTGCTTCGATAAAGTGAGAGTTCTACGGCTTTGACGTCATCAGTCAACGGATCCAAAGGTGCACTGAATAACCTTCCTTGTGTGCAGCCAGCAGCAATAATAACAGAACAAACTCATTGTATTATTATTACCGAGTAGGTACCTAAATTTACTATACAAAATTTATCATCAAATAAAACAATATTACTAATTAATACTACAAATTTTAGTAAAATATTCAAGCAAACTCGGCGGTCAGCCTTTCATTTAATGGATATTCTACACAAGGACCAATCAAAATGCCCGCTGACTGATGACATTGGCGGTATTTCCCACTGGTGGTTTTGCCTCCTATTTTTAAAACGTTGAATTTCAAACTTTTTAAAAAATCAATAGCTACTTTTAAAATATTTTCGTCGTCGTTTTTAGCGATTAAACGGGTGAAAACTTTGAGGAAAAAATTAAAATTAATCACGTTTGTCGCTAATTTTCGCATAGGAGAGCATAGAAACAATTATCCTGTTCTCTCTCTCTCTCTCTCTCTCTCTCTCTCTCTCTCTCTCCCTCCTTCTCTCTCTCTCTTGTGTCTGAGATAAATGGGTCCACCAACCTGAGAATAGAGACAGTGTTGGTTCAGTTGGGCATTGATAATTCTTCTATTCAGCATTTCAAAATCCATGAAAAACTATACCCCATCACGTATTTCTGTGATAACCCTCTGTATTCTAAGTTACATAATATACCCAATCAAATTCTGAGGAAGCAAAGAGTAAACTATCTACCTGAAAAGGTAAATATGTAATAGATTTTCTCTATTATTAGTGTACTATCCCTCAGAGATGCACCAATCAAAGAAGTTCGAGTATACCATGTAACTACCCATGGCAACAGACCACCAACAGTGAAGTACTTGGGATTTGCAGTTATAGCAATGAGCCAGGTGAGAGGCAATTTCAGATTTTCTGTGTAAAACGAAGGGATGAGTCAACCAAATGCCTGTCTTGGCGTGGGTTCCCTTTTTTCCAACATTATGGGTATTTTTGTTCAGCCTTCTGTCCGAACTTTATAGTTTACGACTGAAAACAGTTTTTTCGCTGTTCTGATCTGACGAGAGCGATCTTTTACAGACCCTATTTTAATTGTATCAAAACTTGTTTCTGTGGTTGTGATGCCAAGGTGGCGTCATAGTTTACCCCTCCACCGGTAATTATAGCCTTTATATGCCACTGAAAGAGTCAGGAAAATGTTTCATAAAATAAAGTTGACTACAGACCTGTAAATGTTCTTCTATGTCCTTCCTTTCGTATGTGATGCCACTAGGAGTAATAACGGGTTCCCTCAAGATCTCAAAGCTTATTTTGCCGCATAAAAAGTCTGGAACATCTCGTTTCTAGAAACAAGAAACATAGAAATTAGGCCTGAATATGGAAGTGAATAGTTACTATCAGTCTCTAAACACTAAAACATTACTGGTTTGCAACAAAAGTCAACTTCCTCACCCTCCTACGGTCATCAATTTTAGCGAAGAGAGAATTCAACTCGCTGATGTGATTTTCCTGAAAATACAAACATCAATAATATTATAGAATCATGGCACAATTTTATTTTTGGTACGCCTAAGGAATTAATGGCAGTGAGCCACAAGAAGCAACTTTCCAAAGATTTTGATTAGAGCAAAATTATTTACCCAAATGAAATTTACGAAATGACCAAATGATTTCGTCTAGGGTTTCAAAGTAAGTATAATCTTGATTTATCCACTTTATTGCTATAGCATGCATTAGGTATTATTAATAAAATGTAGTATTATCATTAAAATTATGATGATGTATTACGTGTATGATGTTATGACGATGAATGCAAAAATAAAGGAGGTACTCACGCATTTAGATTCTATTTCCATTACCCGATCTTCAACGTACTCTTCATTTAGGTTATCAGAAGTTTGCTTCACTTTTTCAATGTGTCTTGCGGCGTCGTCATGGACCAATTTGGTGAGATATGTCTAAGAAATTAATTGATACATGTATTAATAATAAATTATTCATGTAAATGCGCTATGTTACATAAGCAACATCTCGAGAATGGAAGCCAAATCGGCGTTCTTTCCCTCTGGTGGTCCTCTTAAATGCAACATCGGAAACTCCAACGCACTCTTGAATATTGAAACAACTTTGGTCCAAAGAATGACCAGAGAGTGGAAAATCATGAATTCCATCGATTTCAAGCCATTTTGTTTTCGTCGCTCTTACCGCTGAACCCAAAAGGCAAAATTGGGTATAAAATGCAATTTGACCACCTCTTCAGCAATACTTTATCTAGCAAGCAGTCGAATGTCGTAATATCCATCCGAAAATATTCATAAAACCTGTCGGAATCTTCTCAAAGTTCATAGTAGAAATGATGAAATTCCCTGTGTACATGTTGCGATTGATTAATTACGTGAATCACTTGTACTTTTCGCCCCTGAAGTTATTACCGCATTCTCAATGACGGGTTTTCCACAAAGAAATAATAATCATAAATCGTCTAGAAGGATTTGAAACGCACTGACTCTCACTCCACTCTGTATTGGCCAACTCTCTTCTCTCACTTTTATCACAGCTCCAGTCTGTAAGCTCCCTTAAGGGCGGTTGCTGAGTCCGAGGCTGTTAGATCTCGGAGTAATTGTTAGTCCAAGACTTCATAATCCCAGAGTTAAAATTCAAAAAATGGGTTGCTGAGTTTGAGGGCTAAGACACCCTGTATATAGTACGACTTCATTACAAGGTTATGGTATGGTATGGTATTGTTCTAGTGTCTAGTCCTGGTAGCTGTAAGTGTCACGATGACATTTTCACGTAATATTTGCGTTTTTTGAGCCGAAAATTCACTAATATCTTCAACTCAAAGTTCATCGTACAAATGATGAAATTTCCCGTGTACATGTCGCGATTGATTAATTACGTGAATCCCTTCTACTTTTCGCCCCTGAAGTAAATACCACATTCTCAATGACAGGATTTCCCACAAAGAGATAATAATCATAAATCGTCTAGAAGGATATGAACCGCACTGAATCTCGCTCCACTCTGTATTGGCCAACTCGCTGCTCTCTTCGCTCCTCTCTTTGCTCTCTTCTCTCACTTTCATCACAGCTCCAGTCTGTAAGCACCCTTATACATCTTCATCTTTTGTTGGAGGGGAATTTTGTGTAGGGGGGTATAGAGGAGTATCGGTGAAAAGTATCATTACTCTCGATATTATCGGGTGAAAGAATCGAATGTGAAGTATCAATAGACTTGTGGGCAGTATCGGAAGCAAAGTATCGATTCCCCGATGTATTGGAAGTATCGAAACATCCCTAGTTCTGGGCATGGTGTTCTGTCCAGTTGATGGCAACCGTTCTCTGCAAATATTGTCAGTTGTAAAAAGAAATCAAACTTACGAGTAATTCTATTTCTTGGGTGATACGTTTTTCTTCTTGCACATTCCATCTCCTTTTTCTGGCTATTCTCAGCTGACTGGCGATATCATCGCCAAAATTCAATTTTTGTTCCTTTGCCAAATCATTAGCTGAAAAAAAGACACGGAGTGGGTGAAGAAATTCAATTTTTCTGCAATTTTTTGTGATTAATTTAGATTACCTACCTAACATATATAGCGCCTTCTACGAACATAGATATTTGTATACCTAACCTACCTAGTCAAACTTCAGCTGAGCTTCCACATGATTAAATGGGCAATTATTAATTATAAGGTACCTGCGGATTTTCAATCACGAGAAAAATGAAATTTCACAATTTTGAAATAACTCTTGGATGAAATAGTGCTGTAAATGCGTGAATGTATGACCCCTTCATAATTTGCATCGCGTGTTGATGTGAATCTACCTGTCAACAATCCTCAGGAAGTACAAGGAAAAGCTGCGATGGAAAGGATGTCGCAATTCAATTTAAATCTATGATTGCTACTGCGACCTTTGACACAACCATTCCAAGATACCAGCCGTTTATCGAGGCGAAAATGATTTGGTAGGTGATGCTGTGTTAGCCTTGAAGTGGAAGAAGGCACGTATTGTGTGAGTGGTGGTTAAGCGTGACTCAAAACACGGATATACTGAGACTAAGCCAAGATGTGGGTGAAGATTGTGATTTTAACAGTGTTAACATTAGAATCATCAGCTTTTAAAAGAATGAGACATTACATTCAAAGCCCGTTCGGAAATTGGAGTGAATTCAACTCAGGTTATCACATTCAAAGTGTTAACGAAAACGGGAGGGTTGAGGTTCTAGAAAAGACACTAAAGAAACCTCAACTAGACACAGGTGCAATTTTGACAGAAAAAATTGTAAAACACGCTAAACTATCTTCAGATATCGAAGACGTAATAGTAGCCATAGTTGATCCAAAACTAGGAGGACATGGCCATGACTCGTTCAACGCAATCCCGATGAACCCAGCAGCTCAAAAGATTTGGAGATCGAAGGTAATTGAACCTATCTACGACTACTTAGTGGAGAATGAACATCAAGACCTATTCTTTGCATGTATGCTCTTCTATGAGACATTGAACTCTACAAGTCCTAATGGTTTTGGCGTGTTCGTAACAATAGGGATTCTGTCAAACATTCATTTGGTGAAAGGGTATGTGCCGAATCCAAGGAAATCCAGTGGAATGGAGGTAGTGCCTTACTTGTACAGTACCGGAACAGAGAGAGCAATTCGAATTTCGGGCTCGATTTACCACAGGTTGGAAGTGAAAGGAGATAGGACGCGAAGCTGGAGAGTCAGAGTTGAAAAAGCAGAGAAAGTAGTGTCTTTCAGTGATCTGAACAGCGGCACGGACATAGATGAAATCAATAGAATCCACGCTAGGAAGCTATCAAATAACGAATCGGATGTTCCTGGTCAGCTGATCAACAAGAAATTGGGTGGTAGAGGGGACGATCCATATAATGTGGTCCCAATGGACCCGGCAGCACTCGAGGCACTGAACACCAGAGTGGAGGCCCCCGTTAGAGCTTTTTTTTGTAATTCAACGAATAAAGATCGTTCCGTCGTGCTGACCGTATTGGTTGTGTACGAGAACAACGTCTCAACGAGACCAGCTGGATTCATCACGATTAGCAGAGGTTTAGATTCTGATTTTAAAATGTTCATACCAAATTGAATATAAAACCTGGAGTTTCAAAGGCTGAACTAATGTAACTTAATCAAATTTGAATTTTGTGTACATATAGTACGAAAAAATTAAATAATAATACTAATATCTACTTCATTGTACTAATACTACCTGATTGATAGTAGATTGATGAATGAGAGTATCAATTTAGGGTAAAGGCACCAGTAGTTATTGGACGGTCAAGAATATTTGGTGCGAAATGCCCAAATGTAT
>JAEMON010000013.1:13709552-13730840 GCA_030264115.1 Lygus lineolaris
TAGCCACACAAATATTATTGCTTAATTCCCGAGTTTTTTTGTGTATTTTTATGGCACTTATATACTACTAGATAATTACAGATTAAGGAAATATCAAAATAGGAGGACCAAAACAAAGTGGATACACGTTAAATCCTTAAGAATGAGAGGTGGATTGCTTACCGTTTTCACAAGGAACAGGTGGTTTCGACCCACATGCGACGGCACGATCACTTCTAACTGAACTGTGAGGTTTCAATATGGCTACACTGTAACTCCTTGCGTGCCAATGCCTTCTGTATTAGTTAGGTTAACTAACAAGAGTACTTGAAACGATATCAGAGACATGTGTGTAATAATAAACGAACTTAAAGAAGGAGGCGGCCAATAACAGGGGGTTGGCCAATAACTGGTGCCTTCAAACTATTTTGAACTGTGAGATTACTGAATTTAGCTGAATACTGTGGTTGTGTGGTTGATATAATGACGTATAACTGGATCTATAACGATTACACCGCGTTCAAATTTTCATTTTGTTCGTCGAACTGGAGATGAATTTTTACATTTCAAGAAAATACAAATTTTTCAAAACAATATGTTTTACAATCCACGTAGTGCTGTTTATGGTCAGCTGACCAAAGAAGTGGTAAAGATTTTGATCCTAATAATGTAGTCCAGTACTAATCAACGGGCAACACCCATGTTGGCTAATATTTTGCATCGATTGGTGAAATTAATGACTTTGTAGATTTGATAAATGTACATCATCTATTACCTAATTTCAAAATTTCCGAAATTCAAACTTCCTAAGACTCTCAGCTAGGAGATATGTAGCCTCAAATCGAAGTCATCCATGCTTAAACCACAGTTCAACTGTTACGACTGGGTATCTCTTTTCTATGGGGCTCCATGCCCATAGAATCTATGAATGGTAGACAAACTTTAAAGATACGTGGGTATTGAGGCATCGGGAATTGCTCAGCTTTGGAAGATCATAAATTCTGTACACAAAATTGGCTGAAAGTAACACTTTTATAGGTATTTTGGTATAGAAGGAGGAGTGTCTGAAAACTAACCGTCGAGCTCCACAAAAAACCATCATAAACACAGCATACGAGAAAATTTTTGACGAAACCCATCAAGTTAATCCTGTATCAGGAGGGTAGGTGGTGGTATGACCACATGTCAGTATAGAGGGTACTTTAACCTATTCTCCGTGGGGGAACGCCGGAAATTAGATGTGTGTGGTGTTTCCTACGACTAATATGAATCGGGAAAAATAATTAATCGTACATTTGCCTTTCAAAAATTACTCCTTCAATCGATGCCAATCGGAACATGGTTAAATACTTTGGTATGATAACATAATCAGTCTTCCATGAGGCGTTGTTTACCAAGGTATGTGGATGAGTGGAAGAAGATGGAGTCACAAAAATACCCAAGATTTAAACAAAAATAGTGGGGATGACGCCTTGTTCTACTGGAGGCCGATCGAGTGGGGTAGAGAAGAAAAGATGGTTGGATGGTTTTCCTTCAAAAGATCACCATTCAACCACATGCGGATGGTGTCGCCACGGGGCAATCCTGCTCAGATTCCGATGTCTCGAAACTCCGAGGCACTTCTACCATGACACTGCCACGACTCCACCTCAGATGCTATTTGCCTCCACTCCGGTATGCTCCTGCTATCTATTCTACTATAATAATATTTGCATTTACGATTAATTCCTGCAGGTGCCTACATTCAAGATTGTCTCTATGCCCACGAAACTCACCCCTTTGTAGATGTTTGATGGCTTCGTCGTAGTTTTCCAGTTCGAGAAGAGCTTGACCGAGGAAGAAATGCCCTTTCACAAGATTCGAATCCATGTCCAGAGCGCGCCGACAGTCCTGGCAGGAGGAGTCCCACCGTTTGAGTTTCAGATGACACAAAGCCCTGTTTGTGAAATATGTCGGCATCGTGGGGTTTTTAATCTGAAACAAGCGTAAACACCGAAACAGGTATCACCAGCGGATTCCAAAAAAGGAAGGTAGACACTACTTATTTTTAATGCCCTCACATCATACACAACAACAAAAATCTGTGGTCTTGAGTAATCCTTAGATTGCACGACTAGGCATGTTTCGCGTTTGCTCAGTCTCTAATACTGATCCAATGCTACTAAACTCATAAGGGACTAAGGAGTCCCGTAGGTAATAGAAACAAGTGGTAATTTTGATTTGAGGACACTTTTTTTTTTACGAATACATAGCTTTTTACCTTCGCTAGTGAGGAAGCAAAAGGAGAAAATAGAGGAGGGGTCTCATGGGTAGAAGCTGTATGTTGGTGAAGGCTGGAGATGTAACTACACCGTATTACAAAAAATGTTTTATCGCCAAAACTAACTGAGGTTAGTAGAAACAAGTAACTAACTAGTGCTTCTTGAGTAGTTAGTTACTTGTTTTGATCGCGGAGAAGAACCCCTGAATAGTTAGTAGAAACGTTAGAAACTGCCCTAAAATCTTTACTATAACTTATTAACGAGGAAGAACATATCGAGTGAAAATATACTGCCTTCTCTATTCTTTGATGGTATTAGCAATATTTTTACTTGCCTTACACAACTAGCTGCAGTGAGAGTGAGAAGGGAGGTGAGTAGGTAATAGGTTTACAACTAAGCGTTTCCACCTTACATAATATGACAGGTTCAGTTATTTTTTTCTGCAATCCGACAAAAAGTAGCACGTGGCTTCAGATCACTATTATCCAGATCATTAAAATAATATCAATAAATTTTATTGGCCAGCCTCAAACTTCCATTCACATTTTAGCGAAATCTCTGGCTGTGAAAAATCCGTGCATGATTTAATGTTCCCGCAAACACTGAGGCTACATTTGGTCCTATTAGGATAAAATCCCAAAGGATATGTACCAATCCACTGCCACCTTGAGTGCAATAACTGAACTAATATTTTTCGGGATTAGGTATGTTCCAACTAGCGGCGGTGCAGGTTCAACTCGAATATTTGAACTGTGCTGAACCTTCTGTCCACACTCTTGTAGAGCAATAATCATAATAAGTATACTATCAGCAAGCTCTGACTCTCGAGAAGTTTTTCTCCTGAAAACCGTACCTACGGCTTTGGGTAGCGAATTAGTGATTGAAAAGGATGGATGAAAAAATACATAAACCTTAAAATCCCCTTTCGTCTTAACTCATCCATAATTTAAGCCACTCTAAACTCGAGTGACGTAGCTTTGTTTAGGTTCATCTTTAGGGTATTTTCTCTTCTTTCCAACGACAACATTAGACTATCTGTAGGACGAATATTAACAGAGATACAAGACCATACAAGCTAAATAGCGAAAAGTAACGGAAAAACTTAAAATGGCTAACACTCGAAAACTAAGCGGTTCGAGAAAAGAGACCTATTTGGTTCTGAAAGTGGGAGGCCCTGTGTACCCATGAACTTTTGAAGGTATCTATCACTATTTCACAGTATTTTATGGCTAGACCCAAAAAAATCAAATCCTCAGAGGAGATTTTATCAGTTGTACTTGTGCACAATACGATGTTCAACACAATACAATACTCCCAATTACGAATGAAAACAGCAGAAGTCGAGGGCCATTAAAATTTGAGAATCACTGTTAAGTTTAGCATGAAATAAGAGGACATTATTTTTTCTGTCATCACGTTATAAGCCAAGACTGAAAATTATTACAAAAGTTTACCTGAATAAATTTCAAGACTTTTTGACAAAATTCCCTCACTTTTCCAGGCTTTCCAGGTTGAGAGGTCACCAGTAATAACAGAAATCACACAAACTTCGGACAATAAATCCAGTATTTTATTAATTTTGTTTGTCAAGATCGTTGAAAAATTGTTTCCTTGAGTCGATTGACCAAACTGGATCCCATAAATAAGAAATATGATTTTGGGTAACTTTTTTAATAGTCAAAAATGAATAGTAGAACATTTATTTGGTTGGCAATTTCGTTATCAGATAGAAGGAATATGGGTCTTTTACTGAGAAAATTATGCGTTTGGAAGAAAGTTTGTTTTATTGGTTATCCAAGTCAAATTCAAACGTTTCCAAACTGAATTCAGAATTTTCCAAAATGAAATAAGGAATTTTTCAAACCGAATTCATAATTGTCAATTTCAAATTCAGATTTTTTCCAACATTTACCGACTTATTGCTATAAAAAAATTGCATTTGAAATGGAAAAATTTCGAACTTGTTTTGGAAAATTCTCAATTTGACTAGGGAAACCTAAATATCAAGAATTTGGTCGATTGTGACAATTAGGGCTGCAAATAGGAATAAATTTTAGTGCTGTTATGACTGTTATCATACTTGATAAAAGTACCTAATCTAATGGTATAATGTATATTTAATACATACCCCCGAAGAAACATGAAAGTGAACGACAAAGGTAGGTACAGAAGAACAGTTAAGTACCTACTCCATTATATTGAAAAATATATAATGAATCGTTGTGTAATAATTGCATCGTTTTTCTAAAGTAGATAGGTACACTACCATTATTATTTATAGTACGTACGGCTCTACCTCTACTTCTTCATCTTGAACTGGAACAACAATAATATAAACATTGTTTGACACACTTACATTCTCCCACGTCGGTAGGTAGGTAAATTAAGTAACAACTACCTAGTTACTTACTAGAAATGTTGGGCATCGTTTTCACATAGTTATTTAGGTAGGTATTCCCTAGTTTTACCAGATCCGTATCCTCCTGTAGTCGAATAATCCTTTGTACCATTGTAGATGATACATTATGAATGGTATAGGCAGGTAGGTGAGTACTTAGATATGAGGCTGTGGGTGACTTCGGTTAGTGATAGCCAAATACGTGAGCACTGAGCATACTGATGGCAATAGTAGGTATAACTGATGGTTATGAATAGCTAGCACCACACAAAATGGAAACAGTAGGCATGTACCAACCTAGGCACTTTGTAATCAGACCTGAAGTGGCATTGCAACAGAGTTGGGTACAACAGGATATTCTACCTATAATTATTATTTCAAATTCACTTACGATAGCCTTAGTATAACACGTTACAGCATCTTCGTACTTCCGCATGCTGAAATGTCTGTTTCCCTGATCTTTGAGTTCCTTGTCCGTCAGATTCGCCGTCGAGTAGGTATACTTGCTCATCTTGAACTTCTTAATTTTGATCGAATTAGGGGAGAAACGATTCGAAATTTGAGAAATCGACTGAAGAAATAAGGCTTTCACAAGCTAGGCAGGGAGGAACCAGACATGATAACGAGGTTGCAGTCACTGACTTGACGCAGTTCGAAGCACCTTCAAACAACCGTTTCGCTTCGCGTTCAAATAAATTGATGTGCAAACAATGTTACAAATTTAGCAATAGGCGAATCGAAGGTACACAACGACGAATAGCGGATTGCACTGCCAATTAAAATTGAGAGAAACACAAAAATATGACACGGCAATGGTCGTCACAAAACAATGTTCCCTTCCCCCACTCCACTCCAAGTTCCGCAACCTGAAACGAACGTCATGACCAAGGCACACCAACATTGGCTGTTTTACCTAAACTAAAAACCCTAGAAATTCGGATTATAGTTCCTTTAGAGGGGAAGGATTCGCGGATGCTAAGAAATTAAAGGTTTGCTGAATCATTGAAAACTATTGAATTTTCCATGAATATTTGGGAAAAACGGTACAACGAAAGATTTTTGAGAAAGTCTAGGGTTTTTGTGGTTCACAGTTTGTGTTGGTCAACTGCAGCATGGATACTATTACGAAATTATTTTTCCTTTATGATGGATAGTATTTTAAAAATCCATGCTTCCGTGGGAGTAGTAAAATTCTTCTTCCATGATTAACTTCATTGATAACGATAACAACAACAACGGAAACGTAGATACATGGAGGAAGAAAATATAAATTGAATATTTAATAATGTCTTGCAAATGGTTTTTGTAATAAGTTCAATTTTGTAGAATGTATAGAATATAGGTACGTTTATTGGTACCGTTGACATTTTTGAAGTGAAAACGTAGCTACAATTACCAGAGTATTCATTTGACACTCATTTCATTACAATACGAAGAGGAAGAAGCAAGAAGGTCAGTCATCAGTGGTGTCATCTTTTGTTATGTTTTTCCTCCAATTGTGCCAAATCGTATGCTTTTTTTTTCTAACCACTGGTATGGTTTTACATATTTTTAAAATAATTTGTTATGTAATATAGCAGTCGATTCATACGCATCTGCATGCTTAAATGGTTTAAAGTTAAGATTTTATTGCCAGTAGATGGGGGTACGGGTACGTCAACCCAGCTCATGGCTGAACTTTCCGCAAATAATCCAGTATTGCCCTCTAACAAGCAGTAGGTATTCCTTGCGTGTTAATAGTTATAGATTCCATCATAATTTTGTTTGACAGATCTCATATCTTGCGCTGGATTTCGTCCTTGAGAAGCGATCCTAATCCATAAATGCCTCTACTCAATTCACCGAGGAAAGTTGGAGATCAGTGCTCGAGGACAAATGCATCAAAAAGCAGCCCCTGTCATCTTTCTTATCTGCTTAGGTAAATATTTCGTTTGTTTCATTCTCAAAATAGCATTGCATGGGCTTGAATTTTCTTCTTGATGTACCCACATTACTAATATTTATGCAAGTTGTATTCGATTTCCAAACTCACGTAAGCTTCCCTAACCACGCAATAACTAGGTACCGTACTCTTTGGATTTGCGCCCCTATATTTTTTTAATTTTCCATGAATGAAAATAATTGATATATTAGGAAGTGGCCTACCTAATTTCTATTAATGCATTCAAAATGCACAAAATTCATTCCGCATGGCTATAAACCAAGACATTGTCGTTCATGTTTTTGACTGATATGAAGAGGGAGTCAGAAACTCGACTGTGAATCGCTTCAATCTTCTATAAAACTTGGGCTCCTAACTTGAGACTTTCACCATCTTATTCTTATATATTTTGAGACGGTTCGTTGATCGGCCATTTTTTCTGTGAACGTGGTGATCCTCTTTTTTTGCCGAGTTCAGCTAGACATTTCAATGGAAATAGGTACCTAGGTCTATCTACTATGTTTTTACAGTTGAAGAATTGAGGGGTTTCATGCCAAGCCCGGCACCTAATGTGTACAAGGTTGGTAATAGAGCATTCATAGTTTACCTGTCTGGCTTGAGTACGTTTAAATTAATGTCTAAACTATTAATTTTAGCTAAAAGTGTGTCTCCGACGTCCGTCAATCTCAGTCAAGATGGGCCTGGAATCCTCGGATCCACTATACTCTTCAGAGCGCAGCTTTACGACGATCACGGCGCCAAATTGGTGGCGTCAGATACCCCTCACAGGTTCATTTGGACCGATAATGCCATACCTCCTCACAAGTTCACTGTAAGTTCCTCTTTTATTCATCAATTCATTTAACAAGTTTACAAGAACCATGAAAGAAATACGGTTTAGATAGAATGACATGAAGTGGATTAATGTTTCAATTTAGAATTTTTAAATAATTACCACTTACCTACCTACTGGTTCTTGAGAATAGAGAAAACGAGTGGGTTTAAGAAAAGGGATTGCCAATGATAATGTGTAGACAGACAAAATTAAAATTTCATTGTGTGACAGTTATTTATTTGTTTACAACAAATTTAGGTAGTAAATGTATAGTATAATATTTTTTGAATTTACATTTAAATAACTCACTAACTTGACATTTTGGTTCTAGGAAACGGGTGATTTCAGTACGTCCTTATGGAACGTGACGTACAAAGCTCCCCAGTATTCGCCAGGTGAATACGAGATCGAGGTGAGAGCCCAGAAATGGGTCGGCTTCTTTTACTGGGATATCGGCAGTCAACGAATCACCATCAACGTCACAGGTGCGCCAAACTGTTCTAGGTTCGAATTTCGGTACATATACCATTTTCACGTTCAATTTAACTTCTGACAAGTCAAATTGATCTTCGTAAAACCAAATGAACCTTTATTAAATCAAATTTACATTTCACATATCAAAATTACTTCTAAAAGAAGAGTTTGTTTTTTAAAAAGGTTAATTTGACTTGAAAAAAGGAAAAAAAATGAAATCAACTTGAAAATGCTGCAGAGTAGTTGCCCCTCAAATGAGATGCATTGGTGGTTGATTTTTATTTATTAGAGTGGACAAATATTATTATAGTTAGATGTCAGTAAAGCTAGAAAATAATTAGGAATTTGACTGTGACATGGTATGGAATAAGGCAGGAAGCATTATTTCAGAGCGACGTTATCGAGTAGTTGGTTCAAATCAAAACATTGGGAAATATTTAGGTGAGGATTCAAAAATGGAGTGCTTAATATATCCATAGCATCCATGGCTTCTCAGTGCAAGGTTCACTTGCTTCGTGAAGCTAGAGCAAGCGAACCTTGCAATGCCAAGCTAGCTCACTGAGATGTGACCCTGTGAAGCCATCTAATAGGAATTGTTATTATTACCTAGCTCTTCTTAATATAATATGTGCTTCACTAGACGTTATCTGGAAGACGGCCTTATCCGGTGGAAAAAAACCGTTCCCGTGAGATCACCTAAGTTAAGCTATCAGAATGAAGTTTGATTAGTTTTTCCTTTTTTATTTCGTAGAACTCCATATTGATGTTGTTTTCGGAAGGGGAATTACTTCTGTTCCACGCTAAATTTAGTAAGTAATTCCCCTTCCGAAAACAACATCAATTAAGCTATCAGCTTCATGGTTAGTACTTGGATGGGTGACCGCCTGCTTGGCTGGGACCACACATCCCAGTATTTTTGGGCAATCCCCTCTCCAGTCAAGGGGGTGATGCAATGAGTAGACATGAGCGAAATCATCAGAACAAATTCTGATCCTCCCTTTGGAGGACACTAGGACAGCTGATGACACCTGACGCTGGGAGTGGCAGACGGACGAGAATCCAGCATGAAATGGATGGACGGAATGGACTATACTACATTGGACGTTAATTTTTGAGGCAGCGATACTCTTCCAACCTCCGTTATGGTCGCTGGTGAACAATGCATGTAACGAAACTATACAAAACCTTCACATTCACTGTGACAAACTGAGAGTGAGGCAGTGGAGTGCTGAGATCTCTGGTTTCAACATTATTATTTGAGATCCAGTCCTTTTTAAAGTTTCCTTTGGGGGTGCCGCCTCAACCATCTCTAACATCACTGTTAATATCTTCCCAATGTCTAACAAATCGAACAAAACATTGAGCGCCCCTGCATCAACATACACTCATACCCAAAAAGTGAAAAAAAGTGGTGTGAAAAATTGGATTCGAACCATAAACCTCTCATAAGCGGGAGTTGACCTAATACTAATACTAATTGATTGACTACTAATTGACTATTGACTAATACTAATACTAATACTGTGACAAACTGAGAGTGAGGCAGTGGAGTGCTGGGATCTCTGGTTTCAACATTATTATTTGAGGTCCAGTCCTTTTTAAAGTTTCCTTTGGGGGTGCCGCCTCAACCATCTCTAACATCACTGTTAATATCTTCCCAATGTCTAACAAATCGAACAAAACGTTGAGCGCCCCTGCATCAACATACACTCATACCCAAAAAGTGAAAAAAAGAGGTGTGAAAAATTGGATTCGAACCATAAACCTCTCATAAGCGGGAGTTGACTAACACTCCTCTGTTCTGGTTACGTACCTCACAAAAATCGTCGTTACCAATGGTTACGTGAGTGAAGAGATGAATATAAGCCACCTTTGCTCAGTGTCATTCTAGCATTGTCTAGGAGGTACTTCTTGTTAAAACGACATGAATTGAAGCCCATTGCGTGAATTCATTTGTCTGATTTGAATTGATCTTAACCCATTCCCTGCGGGTGTGGTAATATTACCTCGAGTCTCACCCGCATATCACTCTCCATTTTTTGGTTCGTAGGAGGGGATACCTCGACGCACGGAATGGGTTGAGGGTGTTCCGGCCAGGGTGTGAACTGTCATCAAAAATTCGCAAATCTCGGGAATTATAGAGTTCATATTAACTCTCACTACAAATCTCAATTACTACATCATGCCAATGTGTTGAAAAAAAGTAACTGCCCCTTCCCCCCTCCTGTTTCCATTTTACGGTTAAAACATTTTTTCCAACTTTTCTCAGCCAATAATCGATCAATTTCAAATCTGTTTTCGGCATCCTTTCTATTTTTCAATTCTGCAAGGCAACGCACTATCAAAATGTCAAATTCCAAATTTTCAATTGATAACCCCCTTAACCTATCAGGCATGACGAATTCGTGGTGAAGATTCAATCTATTTAAGACGTTGAGTTCTGTGACCATTGGGATGACGTTGTCACACCTTCACTGTTTCCGCAACCATTCATTATCATGATGTAGGTAAGTCTTGATCATTCCGGTATTGTTTATAATTTTGACAAATGTTGTTTCAGTGTTGTTGAACGGGGAAATGGAGGTCATTCAAAACAACACCATACTCGGTGGAAAGTACATTGCTTATAACCAAGAGGTTCTACACCGGATCAGACTGCTCGAGCCAGACGCGAAGTTACTGTCCGAAAACGACACAATCATCAACACCTACTGGTTCCTCGGATGTTCGTACTATGGCTCCACCCAGGACCTCTCGTTTACCTTCAATTACACCAAAGACGATTTGGATCGGACTGTACTAATGAGAGCGCTGGTGGTGGCTGGGAAAGAAACGAACAACACAATTGATGAAGACAGCTTTTCGGGATATGTAGCAGACAATATCTCACAACCTGAAAGTACTGTCGCCCCTGACAATAACTGCGAAGATTTTCCTATTGTGCCAAAGGATCCAAATAAATACTATGGCTACTTCAAGCGAAATGTGATTCCTAGCGGTAAGTTGTTTAGTATATCAAACCTTCATACAGTATCAACCCCCAGAACAAAAGTGTTCAACAGCAACATTCTAAAAATGCGATTTTGCTATACATTATACCGCTGTCAGTTCAGAAGAACAAACTCTTTCTATTGGTGATTGATAACTAAACAACCTAATACTTTCATTATTCAATCAATACGCATCTCTGGACAGTGGTACCCACCTAATTCGTTTTTCGTCAAATATGATTTGCCTTGGGGAATTTGTTCAGAGTCTGTCAGAGGGAGCTCCGAATGTTATCCCCAAAATTAAAATTAGGCTCTTTGTATTCCTATCCATTGTTATGTCCGTTTTCATACAATTTCGATGACATTGTCAGGGATTGTAAGGGTTAGTAAACTCTTGATGGTTCCCTACGCCCTATGATGATCGTAGCAAGAGCAATCGTGGCAAGCACAAACGTAAATTTTCACTGACGCCAATTTATCACGATCTAATGATGAGCCGTCCTATCTGAATCCAGAGAGGTGGGTATTCAGAACTCTCGCATCAGTCAGTTCAAAAGGAAAGCACGAAGACGTTCAGAGGCTTAGGTTATCCTGTATCAACTATAACACACCCCCAATATTTTACACCCATGAAACAGTAGTTCGTGTATACAGAGAAATGCCTTCGGTCATCGTGTATCAACTTTAACCAAACTCAATATTTTATAACCATGAAATATCTATTAATTTGTTTGTTTGTTATTTAATATCTTTCGTAGCTCCTGTTCAAGTGGGCACCATCGCTGGAGCCACGTGGTTGAAAATGGGTGAAGTCCTCCATCTGAACCTCACCTGTTCTGGCTCTAACCCCTTCTACCACTGCGTTCGATTCCAAGTTGGAGAGTACAACGTGACCGGGAACGAAACTTGCAGTCAAGCACGGCCCACGACCAATTGCCAGATCGCTGTGACGAGGTATCTCGGTCAAAAAAATACAAAGTACACTGTGTTGTTCATCATCAGCAACGCGGTTTCAAAAACCGTGACTCCAGTCGGTGTAACGCAGTACAACGGTGAGTTCTGGCAATAGTCATACTACCGGTAGTTGTGGAAGAGAATGAAACGTGAAAGAATTGACGTGATTATTATTGAGACTGTTAAAATACTGCCACGTCTCGATAGATGTACAGTTAATTTATCCCCAGTACTTTCCAAATTTGCAAGAGAGCTTCATAAATAGGGGTTTTCACGGTTGGGCCGTTGTTGACGTGTTAACGAGTTAAATTGGTTAAACGTTAGTCAACTGTGTTAAATTAACTGAGCCCAAGGTGTGGTAAACATCAACAGCAACTGTGTTATCCGCGTTATCAGTTTTCTGACAAAGATTCAAATTGGTGGTACAAAAACGAGTTTGAAGTTTTTTAAATTTAAATTTCGTTGTGACGCGTTTGGTCAACAACCCTCGTTCCAATTGGACAAGGTTGGCAATAGACAAATTTGTCCAGTTGGTCGTCAAGCTGAAGGATAGATTTGAGATAAGTTCTGATAAGTTCTACGCCATTGTCTGTATGCCGCAAATTTGTCGAGTTTGTGAGAAAATATGGCACGAAGGTTGTCTAGTCCAGAAACTAGTCCTCATAAACTTCCGTGGCCATCTGAGCCTACTGATGGGGGGTGTCAATTCTCTGCGGTTTGCATGAAGCTCTGAGGAATCGGAAGTGCATTTAGTCCGATTGTTATTATTGGAAAGGGAGGGAGAAGGAGTACTTTTAATCATAACCAACATTTCTGTCTGTATAGTCATCGGATCAACCTGAAATGTATTATATTACTCGTTCACACGTTACCGACGGTCAGCTTAGGGTGACTCATGATTTTTCTGAGGACGAAGTTTTCTACTTAGCACGTTTAACTCGGCAAGCTCAACCGTGAATACCCCTAATGTCGGCTATTCTCAACTGGTCGTTTTTATCATTCAAGACTGATTAATTTCGAAGCCTTACATTTTGTTGCCAGAAGTAAGAGTAGGTATACCTAGTACCTCTTGCTTGTTCATTTTTATATCATAATAAGTTGAGTAAGTTGTATAATAGTTGCAATTTTACTATTATTTCCAGAAAAACATCACCCCCAGCTATCTGTTATTGTTGTGCCAATCACATGTAGTGTTTTGGCGATAGTGCTGATAATTTTCGGTGTGGCCTACTACATACAAAGTCGAAACAGGTAACTGCTTCTACTATTTGAGTATAAAGTTAGGGAAATGGTTGTGCGTGTGACGAATTTTGTTATTATTTATAGTAGAAGTGTCTGCAGAGTGTGGCTCCACAAGAAAGGGGAGGGTGAATTTTCTACAATGTTTATTCTAAGGGCAACTAAGGGAAGCTAACTAGAAAAATCTGTACGAATCGGCAGAGTCCCTTGCCCATGCTGTTTGTTGCGACTCAACCACACTCTCTGGACACCCCTATTTATCCGTTCCTAGATAGATACTTACATACAATAAGTATATATTTTTTCGTACATTTTATTTGTACGCATATGTATCTCCATTGCAGGTATAAGATCGAAGTTGCTGATTTCGACTTCTCTCGGAACTCTGACACTGAGTACAAGTCGTTCAAAGAACGTCTCCGGGACGCCTTCAGCTCGGCGTTTACTCGCGTCAAAGACGACGAGTACTCGGAAGAAGGGCCGTCGCACTACTCCGGGGGAGGAGGTGTTTGGTCGCCCACCAGAAAGTACGGCAGCATGCAATAAGAACCTTGGCAACCCTTCATAGTGTACTTCTTTGGGTGACTAGTGGTGTGGTGTGGTGTGATGGGCCCCTAACTTGAACTAACCCTATGCCTCAGGGACCTTTTCAAGTCAGGGTTAGTTTTCTGGATAAGGACAAATAGCTTAGTACACGCACAATAATAACATTGGATAAATTCCTTTGTTTTTGTAAATTCATTAGTTTCTCACTATTCAACCAGTTTTTAGAATTCCTTTCATCTGTCACATCAGATTGGTAAGATCATCTTCTTGCTCATCCAAGAAAGCAATAGAGAATTTTGGTGTGTCGAAATTTTGCATTTTCGACTTCAAATTCAGCACCCTTGAAAACACCGATTATTCATTTTCATCTCAATGTTCATTCATGCTCAGGACTGTAAAACGGATGAGAATTTCACGAGTGACTTCATAGGTTATGAAGAGTGGATTTCACTCCCATTCATCAGGTACCTACCTAACATGCAGCATCTTTTTGGAAAGCTCTCAATGAAATCTTTCCATTAACACGTTGAATGCGGGTCCCGTTTTCATGGGTAGTCCCCAGAGGCAGCACCCCACTTTTCTCTCCCAATCCTCCATGCAGACACCAGCTGAACAGGGTGCAAGAAAGTTGGAAATTAACAGGGAACAGAACGCATTCTAGCGGTGGCCAAGATCACTAAGGCGAGTAAGAAATATTCCAGGACCAATCAGAGACGAGATATCATTATCTGGCGGGGAAATGTGAGACTACGTCCCTGCTGAGTAGTTGGCTCGATCGAGCCACTCCGCCCCTCGAATGCAGCTTGACCTGGCTTGATCGAGACATTCAGCATTCAACGTGTTAAACGAATAAAATGGAATAGCTGGAATTGCCCATTCCCTAATGCACGTAACGTCATAAAACCACTTGTGCAGCAAGTTGAATATGACCCCCCCTTTCTGCATATGAATGAATATATTTAAACAACAATACATACCTTTCTGCAGCGGTCGGGATGCCCACATCTGCCGTATAAATTGGGGATTGAAGATCGGTGGCCTGCAGAACACATCTTGAAAGTGTCCTCCCCTTTGGCAGACCTCTGAATGTAACATCTAGGGCGGGATTCGTAGACCTTGAGATGGTCTCCTCGAAATTTGGAATACGAATTCGGCTTAAGGAACCCTCGAAGACCATCTCAAGGTCTCCTTGAAACTCGAGGACCGTCTATAAATCCCGCCCCTAACACCCCAACGCTACCTCAATGTATTATATTAATTTATTAGTAAAACACAGAAGCCTGATCAAGTCGGGCGTACCAATGACTGACATCGTTGCCTAATAAGGATCATGATCCTATCAAAGTGGAGGGGGACAAAGAAAGTTCAGAAATCCCTCACCAGAATTTGTAAAGATAATTTATGAAAGGTGAAGGTTCGATTTTCGCAACATAACACTAGGTACTAATCTTCTTGATAAAAGTGCTTACTATTGATTTCTAGTATAATATTTCCAATTTACGACATCGTTTTTATAATGATATATCCAGCGTATTGTAGATAGGTAAAAGTGAGTTCCTAAGGGATCCCATGAGCAATACGAAAATTCGCATCTAATTTTTGTATCGTGTTGGCTCGGACGAGCAAAGTGGAAGCTAACCTTGTCAAAGTTCGTATCTCAGTTTTTCCGTATTGTGTAATTAGTGTCGTATGGTAAAGTCACAGTTTTCATCATGCACGAACACTTGAATTCATTCAATCTCGGTTTATTGGCTGCCGAAGACCCTAACATTGTTTTTCAAGTGTATGCTGAGCATCAGTTTGAACTAAATGTGCCTTCTTATCGCTGTGGAAGGCAATTCTGCGATACGACGCCACTGATACGAACTTTCCGAAGTGTCGTATCTTTACAAACTTTCTAAGAGATACGTTGCATCTCGATACGAAATTTTGTAACTGGTTGCGCCTGCGCAAATGCTGCAGCGATACGACAGTCCACAATGCGAAACTTCGTCTGTCGTCAAGCACTCCTAGGAACTCTCGACTGTTAAAAACCAAGGCGTAGAACGAAATGTCCTATTAGGTAATTTCTTGGTGTTTTTTCCGTTAATTTCTTGAATACATTACAGCATTCTACAGTTGCCCGAGAGACTGTGACTAGCCATAATAGCTAATGCGCTGAAAACTTTCACTTTTGAGTAGAGCTGAACTGTTTAAGGTCTTCTCTTCTATCATCTTGGTTGTGGGGAACTAATGGCTTTCGGTAGGGCAGCATGTTTGGGTTGATTGTTATTTGCAGCAACCAGTTGAATGTGTTTTAATCAAATATACTACAAATCCTTCTAGTCGTAGAGGCACTGAATTAGGTAACGTGGATGCTTTTTAATACCTGATCTCCTTTTCTTCATTGTTATTCTTACGTTTTTCTTTTCCAGAAACAGACCACCTCGCGAAGGCGGCCTCTTGTATGAAAACTCAGATTCTGATCAATAAAGTGGACTGTACTGCCCCCATATCCATCAATATGTTATTGTTACGACCAAAATTTAATTTTAGACTTAGTAGATTTATTATTTTTATAGAGATGAAATAATCAATCTAATTTTTATTTAGAATAGAAAACTGGCTTTTTTAGTCATAAAATGGAATGTTGGGGTACCTATGTACCTGCAGAGGTTTGGTTTGAATTTTGTATGTGAGTTGTTCTGGTACGGTGGTGTGATTTGCATTAAATTGAGAGTTCCTGGATTGGCTACTTACCTTTGTATTTTGATCCAATCATAAAATTATGTTACTTGAATGATGGGTTTTGGAGTACCCTAACCTCCTCCTCTCGCCAAAAAAAACATTAGGCCAACTCTTGTCAGCAAGTGTTCCTGCAGCAACTACGTTGTGATATAAACTAGTGAAGGGAAGTTCAGTTCTCTTGAAGGGCAGGGAACCATCGCATTCACTCTCGAGTAAGAACTGCTCCTGAACTGCAGTTCTCGTTCCTACTTCCCCCTCTCCACACTACAATATTCAACACTACCCTCCGCATGGAGTAAAATATCCTCTTCGTTCCAGCTCCCGCTGTAGCTCTCATTCCCACTGTTTGTGATTGGTTTGATAGGAACTGCAACCATTACATGTTTAAGTAATACATCCATGCTGTGACTCGTATTAGAGAAGAGGTGTCTTTATACCTACTTCCATGCTTCCTCCTTTCATGTGAATGATGAACAAGGAAGCACGTCTGATTCTTCCCAGACGAATCAAAAGCCGCCATTGAGAACTGAAGTTCTCAACAACAGTATCTGATTGGTCCGAGAAGAGATGCCTCCTCCATTGTTTTGAAGGTTGGTATTGCAATTGAATAATGGTGGTTGATGCACAATAGTCTGGGGGAGATGGGACCTTTTGCTTGCCCGGTAGGTTCCCCATTGGGGAACTTGCATGGTTAGGAATTTTGCATTTTGAACCTCAAAATCTGATTCAGTGCCCTTTAAAAAAACCTGCTGCCAATTTTCAGCTTGAAATTACGGCTGGTTTCCCCAGATGATGGGTTGAAAGGGAGCGCGTGACGTCAATTTAGGTTTTGCAGGCGGAGGTCAAAATAAAAGAACCATTTTCGGCAACTTTCAATCGTCGGATACCTCTCATATAGCACCTTTTTCAAAAGCCCTCATTAAGATCTTTCTATTACGAAATAAAAAATAACCACGCAAGGTTATCTTTTTTTATCCTTGCTTTCGACCCATTTTCACCAGTTTCCACATGGATATTTCACTAATATACTAAAGAAAATATCCACTTACTGAAGTACCTCATTCGGTAGATTGCGGAGGGTTTCTCCTGAATTTTTGTGAAGATCAATCATCCAGGTTTCCAAATTAAGACAACTTATTTCAAGGAATATTCCGTGAAAATCAAAAAGGCGAGTCTTTTGGAAACCATGATGTTAGGTACCTACTTGACGATTAGTACCTACTTAATCTATCATGAAGCATGATAGATCACCATTTTTAAGGTAATCTGTGTTGGGTAAAGATAGCATTCAAACAATCGGTCCCACGGTTTTCGAAAAAATCATAGGTAAGTACCTATTATAGATTTTGTTGTCTCGATACTTACCTTAGGTATGCTTGAATGAAAACAGTTTTGATGTGTTTATGACTGATGAAGGAAAAGTTACTTGGCGCACCATAAATTTACATGTTTTTCGTCCCAAATTTTAATGATTACCTACCTACATGTACTACCAACTTTGCTGTAAGAATTTTAAATTCCTAAAATAAATATCTGAACAGTATTTCTTAGCCAAGCCAAATATTCGTTGTGATCACTTTTCTACTTGGGGTGACTTCTGCCCAATAAAATTTTAAAAAATGTTTACTGTTCATGACCAAAATGTACGTAAAATAATATTCTATGCGATTATTTAATTGCTCATCGTTTTTTTCGAATCGGTATTAAGAAAACAATAACATTGGTGAATAAAACTCAGGCAATTTCGCATGTTTTCAATATTTTAAAAATGTACTGACTTATTAATTATCATACTTCAAAAGATTTGTTCTTGAATTTGTTTTCATGTTGCTGTCTCAGAAATACCCTAGTAGTTATTTCGCTTTATTATGCAATATTGTTTCCTCCTATTATTGGGTTTTTCGTTCGGATTTTCGGATAGATTAGTCAATTTTTAGGTAGTTACCCACATGGTACATCGCGTATTCATTAATGTATCAATTTCTACTGTGAGAGTACTATGTGATGATTCAATTATTAGGTTGGTACCTACCTATTTTTTCTTATATATATCGAAATTCTGCGTTGAAGTTCAATTTATGTTGTGCCTACTTGGGAGGATAGGATAGATCGGTAGGTAATTCATGTAATGTAGGGCTTCGTATCGTCGTTTGTTATTTGTAAATAATATTTCATCAATATACGTACCTATCCGTTTTAAGTCGTCTTTTTATCAACTTTCCTTGACTCTCAGATGCAAATTTTCTGATAATCGTTTTGTTTTGTCCAGAGTAGTTTGCCTGCTTAAGGTGGTACCGAAGGGTGTGATGTGACCATTTTCCGTTGTGGAATAAATTGGGGTGGAGTCTTTAAAGCGCTTATTGTTGGTACATGTTTCGACGAAACTACATTTCTGTTCTAAATAATGTGTGATGTGCCCCACTGCCTAATTAGATGATATTATTATGCTAAACTACTAGCTGAAAATGTTAGAAAATGAACTTCAATTATATACAAAATTATAATCAACTGTTCTACTTGGTGATCAGCCACTGCCTAATTACTTACCATCTATTAGATGCTACCTGAAAATAACAACATTGTTACATGATGAATAATTCAGGTCACGAAGGCAAAGGAATTATGTACAACAAGAAAGCAAGTTTAGAGGAAATCCAAGATGTCTCTGCCTATGTGAATAAGGGAGCTAATTATGAACATAACACTGACACGCGGGAATAGCCCCAAGTAAGTACCGTTTTAGGCTGAAGAAGACGGCTTAGTTTCGTCGAAACATGTACCAACAATAAACGATTTAAAGACTTCACTTTACGGAGGGTGTGCGGGTTAGCAACTAGACGGTCCCCCATCAATTTATCGGACCACAAGGAGCGGGTGCGCATGCGCAAATGCGAATTCACTGAAACTAGGGTTTCTCATGAGGAACGATTTCGCTCTTAATAAGGAGGGTAGTTGTGGGCCGACTCCAAGATGATTTGCAATGAATTTCGTAACAATTGGATCAGTTATCTCCTTCGTGAAATTCGTCCAAACCTGATATTTGTTGTCATATGAATAACTCTGGAACACTATTCTACCCTATTTCGGTGACATTTTTGCTGATTCCATAGATCCATGCTACGTAGTGAGGAAGCTGTACTGCCCACACAACATGGTACACACGTTTTAGTATGGCCTACTGTACACTAGTTTCTAGAAAAACTAAAAAATACAATAATGTAGTCGTAACTAAAGTTGAAAGAAGCTCTTGCAACACTTCGGATTTTTTCTGAACTCTAAAGGGCTCAAAAAACGGTTTAAACCAAATGCGGGCCTTTGGGCTAGTGAAGCCAGCCCGTGACATGGTAACCCCTAAAAATTAAACATAATTCAAAATATATTTTCTGTGTAGCTACATAGAACAGAATAACAGTTTCCTTCTCATTGCGTTTTAAGTACGGCATTGTCACATATAATATTAACTAAGCTTGCTCGCAACATCATAGGCGTAGTGTCGTAGTAGATTACTGTAGAACAGTATCATGGCATTGTGGGGCACAGTGCGTGTGTGCACAGTGCTGCTTATTAATAATAGCATTAATAAGCATTATGCTGGTTAATAGCATTCACACGCTCGATTTAACATCTATACAAGAGGGGTACCTACGCACTCTGGTGAGCAAATGTTCAACTTCGAGCTGCTCCCACGTTCTCGATCTGGTGAAACTACGCTGATTTGACAAGGACTTTCTGGCTGGACACTCACGAACACGGGGAGGTCTGGGGGGAACACCCTCGATTTGACATCTGTTCAAACTTAAAATGATGAAAACGAAATGCTTGCATACGAGTCTGCAACACATTGGGACATTTTATGTCAATATTAATAATGTTCCCAGTTTCCAATACGACCAAATTTGTTTGGATGCAGTATTATTTCAATGAGCTCCATATTCGACTCAGCTGATCTGAGAGCTCCATTTTCAACTCAGCTGATCTGGGAGTTCCATTTTCGACTTAGCTGATCTGAGAGCTCCATTTTCGACTCAGCTGATCTAGGAGCTCCATTTTCGACTCAGCTGATCTGAGAGCTCCATATTCGACTCAGCTGATCTGGGAGCTCCATTTTCGACTCAGCTGAACTGAGAGCTCCATTTTCGGCTCAGCTGATCTGGGAGCTCCATTTTCGTAGTAGGGTGGTAACGGAAGTAGTTTGGTTGGGAGGGAAGTAGTTTGGTGGTAAGGAAAGTAGCAGGGTGGTAAGGGGAGTAGTTTGGAGGTAAGGGAAGTAGTTTGGTTGGAAGGGAAGTAGTTTGGTGGTAAGGAAAGTAGTAGGGTGGTAAGGGAAGTAGTTTGGTTGGAAGGGAAGTAGTTTGGTGGTAAGAAAAGTTGTAGGGTGGTAAGGGAAGTAGTTACTTTCCTTTTCGTGACGATTTCGTGTAACGCTTTTTGTGTGACGTTTTTCGAGTTATGTGCCAGAGTAAAGACATAAAATGTCAAAAAGGTGCCACTATAAGATTATTCTAGGTACGGGAACATACATACCTAGCCATGATTCTTGGTGATTTTTCAAAGTTTCCATTTTCGTGACATTTTTACTCATGCTCAGTATGCTCACGGAAAAGTCGAGAAAAACGACAAACTTTGAAGAATTCAACAAGAACCATGGCTACTGATTTGCTGAGCGAGCTGGCGTTGGTCCCATCCGACGCAGAAGCTACAGGTATACCTTTGTATACTTTTCTTGTATACAAAAACGATTTTGGACGATTCCGAAGGTAAAACGCTGCAGATTATTACACAACGGTTTATTATTTCCTGTATAGATCGCCCATCTACAAAGATCCTATTGACATAAAATACCCACCTACCGCGAGGTTCACAATAATCTCTTGGCGACAATGAGTAGGTACCTTCTTGTAATTATCGGTACCTTCTTGTAATATAATTATCGGAGAGTTGTATAATTCATTCTTAATGAAATT
>JAEMON010000013.1:13731840-13744358 GCA_030264115.1 Lygus lineolaris
ATTCCAAAGGTTCATTATTGAAAATAATAAACCAAAAGCGTGCTCAATCACAGACAATTCGGGAGTGCATTGACTCTTTGCAATCTGAATATTCTGAAGTACTTTATTACACTAAAGTAAGGTGGCTCAGTGCTGGACAGGTTTTTGAGTTTGGGATCTAAAACAGGAAATAGCCTCTTTCATGGAAGAAAAAAAAATGGACGAGTCACATTTGAGAGATAGTGTATGGCTTTCGGACTTGGAGAAATTAATTAATCCTCAGTCACATACGCCTTCATACACTACTAAAGAATAATAAATTGTTGTATTTTTTTTCAAGTTTTTAAAAATATTGTAGGGTATAAGTTGTGAGTGATGTACAAATCAAAAACAAAGTTCATCATTTTTAAAATATGTTTTGTTCAATCCTTTTTGGCCCGCCTAGATGATTGGTTATATCGTCTGGCCCTCCCCTTAAAAAGTTTGCCCATCTCTGGTTTAAACCGTCATCCGTCGTCAAGGTGAAGACGATCAGGAGAATCAAAATCTACCAGCGCATGTGGTACCATTTTAATAAGCGATCCACAATACATAGAAGTATATCATCATAATTATATCAATTTTTACAACGCCATTTTCACTACGGGAAAACAAAAAGTCTCTCTTTTGAATAATGTGATGTAGGCAGTACCAATAACACATTTCGACTTCATAATTTTAATTGTACAAAATCTGAAAAACGTCGAATTTTGTCAAAATCAAATATAAATTAATACGTATTGGCTCGAAATCGTCTTGATAGTTATTGCATAATATACCAATTAATGGATACGGATTTGCATAAAATCGAATATTGAAACTTTTAAACGTATAACTGTAGGGCTTGATTAAACCATTAATATACGTTAAATAAATAAATAACTTGATTGCAAATTAAAGGGATATTTACACGAATGTTCTTTCAACACTAAAACAACTTGAGATAATGGGAATTTCACAATCAGATCTCGCTTGATTTTTATAGTGAAATCAAGTTAACGTCATTAAGTCATTTCTTAGCTTCAATCACTTTTGGAAGTATCACTAGATGAAGAGGAGTCAGATGAAGTTGATGATGAGTCCGTGGATGAAGTTGATGAATTCATATCGGATTCGATGTTTGCTGCGTCAACTTTGCTGTCAACCGACGATTCAGAGCTCTGATCCAAACTTGGTTTGTTCGTATCGTCGGCTTCCTTGACCTCCTCAGCTGCAGCACCTTCATTAGAAAGCTGTTCAACTCCTGTTCCTTCTCCAGAATGATGGGATTCTTCTTTCAATTCTAGTTGTTGAGGCTCATCTTCACCATTAGTTTCTCGGCAAGTTGCAAGCTCATCGGTTTCTTTGGAGGATGTTGCCTCAATATCATCTTCTCTAGACGCAGCTGCATCATTTATGGATTCTGCGCAAGCAGCTGCATTTTCGGATTCTGCGCAAACTGCAGCATTTTTGGGTTCTTCGCAAGTTGCTGGATTTTCAGGTTCTGTGCAAGCTGCAGGATTTTCGGATTCTGTGCAAGTTGCTGGATTTTCAGGTTCTGTGCAAGCTGCAGGATTTTCGGATTCTGTGCAAGCTGCAGGATTTTCGGATTCTGTGCAAGCTGCAGTATTTTTGGATCCTGTACTAGCTTCAGCATCTTCAGTTTCTTTTACAGCGACAGGATTATCTGATTCTTTGGAAGCTGCAATATCTTCAGTTTCTTTAGGAATTGCTACACCATCAGACTTCTGCTCAGCTACTTCAGTTTTCTCTTCTTTCAACCCTTCACCCCGATCCTCTACATCAACAATTCCACTATCAGCCTCTCTCCTGTCGCTATCTGGAAGATTGCTTGATGGTACCACAGAGTCAGGAGCAGAAGACGTGGAAGGCTGCAGCTCTTCAGACCTGTTCCCAGTATCAGATTTGGCGTCATCGGAACCAGAATCATACCCAGCCACATATTTATAGTTCAGCCTCTCAAGCTTCACGAAACAAGCTCTCGTCTCGTACGACCGAGTGGATGAGCGAGATGTGTCATCTTCAGGCCCTGGTACGTAGTCGTCATCCGAGAACCCATCCACCTTCGCCTTAGTACGGAAATCTGGGTCATCCGGATCAGTATCTGAATCTGTATGAGTCCCTCGATACCTCCTACTCCGTTTACTAGATGAACTCGTCCTACTACGAGGAGGCGGTCTTTTTCCTAAAGATGGTGGGCATTTAGAAGTTGACGCCACAGGTGGTTTGGTTTCACTGGGGACAGGATTAATTCTAGCTACACGGTAATTTTTGTCCAAAATCCTCTTACTTTCTTCCTCCATCTCTTTTGAAGCTTTTTGCAGCTGTGTTGCGCTTATATTCAATAATGAGACCATTGAAATCATTTTGGATTTAATACTGTACTTATTTTCTTTTTCAGGAATGCCCTGAGCCAGACGGTGCAAATTGTTGTTGAGATTGAGAAGCGTTGTGGATATGTTGCTGACCTTTTCAGTCAGCCAGGATGTGTCGTAGAGCTGTGTTATTGAAGAATTGCCTACGACAGCTGGAACTGTGATGGGTCTAACAGGTTGAACTGGCGCTATCACCGGTCTGTATGTTGCCTGAGGAGCTAGAACTGGCCGCACAATAGGAATAGGAGCTCTATTAATCGGAACGAGATAGTTATTATGCGTAGTCAAACGAACTTGGTGATTAGGTAAGACCGCTGCTCGAACAGCCACGTTGTGACCATTGGTGGGCTGGCCAACGCCTTGCGACATTGGCACAATTCGCCTCTGCTTCGACACTTTGTTCTTGCAACATGTCGACTGATCAGTACTCCACTTCTTCTCTTCTTTGCTGTAAAAGACATGGTCGGATTAATTGCTTGAATGATAATATTGAAATCACCGCATGGAATAAGGAAGTTTCATTCAACACTCAGACCTTGTGCAGCCTTTTTTCCCCTTGATGAACCCGAACCTTAGTGGCGACCCTAGTTCGACATAAACATAACTGTGGTACCCCCCCTAAGTAAATCGAGTAAGGAGATAAGAGTGGGCTTGTAAACAATGACAAGTCAGCAGTATTGGTTTAAATATTTGCATTTTTTAAATCCATTTTCATTCCTAGTTCCACGCGTTATCACTAGATTGCAGTAGAAAGGGCTACTTCCAGCACACCATTTTACATTGAATGAAATTTCCTTCTCCTTCTTACATGTGCATAGTTTGAATGGGGACAGATACCAATATCCTACTCGTACAATTTGAGTGGATTTCAACTTACAGAGCAAGGTTGGTATCTATGAGAACCCTCAAAGCCCAGAGGACTGCGCGGGAAGGCCATAGATCTTTGACGTTGCAGACAAAACAAATCCAATTGTTTTTGTTCGACGCAAGCTCATCTAGAGGCAGATTCCGGTAAATGCACATCTGGAATGATACATAACTAAATTGAAGAAACTTTATGAAATGAACCATTGACTGGTAATTTTTTTTTAATGAAAAAAGTAAACTAGAGAAACGTGATCCAGACGTGTTGTAGATACCTACTTAGTTGAAAGTTGCTTCTTTGACAAGAAGGGTCTAACTGAAAAACAACGCTATTTGAGCTCACTGGAGTTGATTGGAAACAACTAACGCATGTAAGATGTATGAAATCTTGGTGTGAAACAAAACTGTGGTTTAAAAGTAATTGCCAATACTTTAAGTCTATTTTTTAACTTTTGGGTGAATGTTCAGTGTGATCTAAGCGATAAGAGAAAACAAATAAATAATGATAATAACTCTAAAGGATTAGTTCCGCTAGTTATAAGAATACAATTGTTTACGTACCTTACTGGAGAATCCGTCGTGACTAGCAAGTCAAGTACAGGTGGCGAGCGCTTTCGATGTAAGGACATCTCTCGACGGCCTGATGATGATGTCCTTACATCGAAAGCGCTCGCCACCTGTACTCGACTTGCTAGTCACGACGGATTCTCCAGTAAGGTACGTAAACAATGATAATAACGGTCATGCAAGTTACCTCACAGAACGCAAAAGGGCAGTAATTGCAGTAACGAAGCGGACTTTCTTCTTTGGAGCTGTTAGTGCACCAACGACATCTTATATCACGGCCGTCAACATTGAGCGGGAAATCCAAGTAGTGGTACTTGAGTGTGCACTTGGAGCAAGCCAGGACCTTGAGAAGAGGATGTTCAATGTCCATGTCCTTCAATCCAAGATATGCTCCTATGTGAGCATCGCAAATGGTGCAGTGAAGGCGCTTCCTCAGGACCAGACTGATACCTGAGTCAAAAGAAAAGCGCTCTAGGTGAGGTTAAAGCATAGGTAGTTTTTCTTATGTTGAAGGATGAAATAAATGCTTCTATACAATCAACTTCATCATTCTTCCATTATAAACTTTCTGAAATGTTCTGTGATCTTCTTGAGGTGCTGCCACAGACGCGTTTGTAACTTTATTATACCGTTACGCCGTTTGATGTTTTAGAGAGATCCTAGTAGATTCAGTCATAACAATTAGGTTAACTGTATCACGGGCCGTTAGAGCGAGGAAACCAGATTTCTCACCTCAAATGTGAGAAATCAACTGAATCTTGAAGTGACATCAAATTTCCAACTGTATCTAGAAGTGACGCTAAGCCATTGAGATAACAGTAGGATTGAGGGAGTACCGAAGGCGGGAGTCGCCTAGAAACAGGCGGTTTCACGATAAAGGGCTGTAACTATAGGACAGGATATGACACCTTATCTCAATAAAGTATACAGTGCCTCCATTTACGATACAGCACGCCCTATAAGGACACTAGGAACTCTATTTTAGGTACAAAGTTACTCGTCTGTAACTTAATCAACTAACAGTCATCCTGTAGACACGGTATATATACATAGGTAAATAGATCAAAAATGAAATAAAACACTGTTTTTTACCTTTTCATGTGTTCACATTATTACAACCGGCTGCAGGTATGAACCTGTACAGTGGTGATGAGTGATCAGCTCATTGATTCCTCCCTGCCGTTCAAAAGTTGACTTCCTAAATTGGTTTTTCAGCATCTACCGCTGAACCTACTCACCTCGCTGCGCTAGGTGGGGATGAGGGGATTGATGTGACCTTTCTCGGACCCATGGTCTCTAAAGACCGATGCGATCAGCCCAGATTATTACAATACCAAAGGAACAATAAAGAAGTTCATTGTACAGAAGCGTTTATATTCTCCTTCGAGAAGAGAAAAGCGCCAATGAAATTCAAAGATCTACTTCTACTTGTATAAAAATATCCCTTTTGCCCCAGGTGAAAACCTATGTGTAGAAAGGAGAACCCCATAGGATGTTACACCCAACCTCCTGATGTCTGATGCCAAGTTATCATAAGGAAACCTTGATAAAAATAGCTTACAAATAAATTTTATAGTACGTTCTAACAAGTTTTTAGTTATATCATCAGTAAATGATAATTAACCGATGGAACCAAAACTAGTTTCCAATAACCACTTCATTCGTATGTATATCGTGCTGAAGCCCAACTTGATGGCATTAAATTGAGACTTGGTTTTTTTAAAAGAATTTTTTAGCGACTTGTGTCAGATGTCCGTACATACAGAAATACCAAAGTTTCTCTTTTCATTTTGTGTGATCGAAGAGGCGTTCGATTCAGATTGGGATTGCTAAGGACTAACCCACTAGAGGACGCTATGTCGACTGTCACATAAGTGGACGCTAGCGGTACTCTGTACCGCACATTCATTTTCCATAATTTCTCACTGTTTTTGGGTCTTAAAAGACCCCGGAAATGCATGCATTACTGAACTATTATTATGTTTACGTATCAATCCAGTTTTCAACGTATCTGGCCTTGCTGTTACTCTCTATAACTCTTCCAAAACGTACAAAGACGATAGCTGGACTCAGTACCGCAATGTGAAAACGTCCATAGGGATGGTAGTTGAACTGATACTTGTCACTTTGACACCTCATAACAGACTGTGCGCATGTCTAGAAATGACTAGTGGCACCTGCCATTTGTTGAGGAGGGTCTGTTCTAGGAATAGCAGTGCCAGTTACTGACATCAAACGAAAATTCGCCACCCTGTCTCAGTATTTGCACAGATGTGGTATGGAGTACCGCTTAGCGTCCACTAGTGGGTAAGAACGCTTTGAGGATTGGAATGATGAAACCATTGAAGAAGGCTCTTCTTTCTTTTATGAAAGTTTTCAATCCTCGAAGCATTCTTGTTCCATTGCAATCCTTCGATGGAAGAAGGTTCTTTGTTTATATTTATAAAGTTCTTCGTTAATAAGGTCTATTCCTCCATGGTTCCCCCTTCTTGATCTGGGGAATTGGGAATGGGTGGAACCTGGAGCAGGTGAAGCCATGGAAGTAGTGTACAACTGTTGCTGTTACCTACTTTCATAGTTGATCTTGGGATTAAATTGTACATTCCTGAAGTAGGTGTATATTCCTTAGGTTAGGAAGACAAGTTGCCCGCGTATCATGGATACTATGCATATCTTAGTGTACTCTGAGGCAGGAAGTACTAAAATCACACAGTAGGACCAAAATCTCTCCTCCCTCCAACTACAGCCTACAAGACTGTATTGGTAGGAGCAACCTGGAACGGTTCCACTGAGAGATTACGTTCCACATTGCCGATCTGTGAGTATCCGCATACCTCTACTATTATTGAAGTATTATTTATTGTAGTATTATTGTGTAATTGATCTCAACTTGATTCTAATTGTAACAAAGACATTATTAAAATAGAGAAAAAGCATGTCTGTTCCCTGTCATCTAATGATTGAACTCACTGGAATAAGCTCTTCTTCTGAACTTCTCTTCTTCCTTGGAGGTGGCAGAGAGTTTTTGAATGTTCTGTAGGACGGCCCTTTGTGGGGTGAGAACGTCTGACCCATAGAAGTGCAGAGGAGGAGGCGGTTGGATGATTTGCACGTCGTTTTCAACTTGGTGCATCACCCCAGAAGAGGCATTTTGGACTCCTGAAATTGTTATGCTGTAAAATAACTGTATAGGAATGGAAAGAGGTATCTACTCACATTATGGTCGCAATGGTAGACATTTGAGCTAAATTTCATCAGGTAAAGCAGCCTACGCATGACAGGCCTACACAACCTAACTCCTCGGCACGACCTGAAGTTTGTTCCAACTATACGAATATTCGAATAGTTAGCTGCGCAGAGCGTTCTTATTCTGTGTATCCTTGTGAATACTCCTTAAGATGCAATCAACTTTGCCTTTGGGACTATTCAATATATACTGAATATTATTTGAATTGCAGATTTCAATTGGTTAAAATTCAGCCTGCGTGTATAGTAAAGTTACCATTACTGAAGAATCTGTCATCTCTGTTCGGGATGACCGCGGTCTGCCACTTTTTCTTTAGTTCATAGGTATTGTTCATAACCAAGGAACTAGAATGAAGGACCTTCTAGGTCCATGTTTATAACCCTGCTCCTTTTTTTTTTTTTTTTTGTTAATTCTCTTTCTCTTGGTATCTTGCCCTTTTCAGCTATTCTGTACAGTGTTATTTCTTCTTACAAATAGGTGCTCTGTTATCTTGTAGCAAGCGTGTACACTATAGTATAATGAGTTTGTCTAGATCATTCCGTAGGCAGGTATGTACCTTTCTAGATTCCTATAAAGTTGGTGAATCCATCCGTACCTACTCGAGTTTTTTCCCCATTCTCGAGGGTTTGCTCAACTCGACGAATTCCTTGCTTCTACTTTGCCGGAATATTCTTGTGCTGAGGTTGCTCCAAACTCGGGTTTACCTCCTAACTTATGTTCGAAACAAGATTGATTGCTCTCAGCGATGATTTCGTGGAAATCTTCCACACAGGAATGATGGAAGTTACCTAAACCAGTTCACCCAAGGAAAGGAGGTTCCTAGCATCTTTATTATGGTCCATTCAGATTCATCATTCAGCCGCCATGTTCATCACACTTCAAAAATAGATGGCCTGAGGCGGGGAAGTAGTAAAACTATGCAACATGCACTCAAATCATGAAGCGGTCTACTCACCTACAATTTCGAATGTCAAGTGCAATTCGAACTGTTCGTAACAAGAAATAATATTCTAGCAAGGTAATGCATTTAAGTGACCGCTCATGATCAAGAAATGCCGAGATCACAGATGGCCGACTTTGCTCGAAAACTTTCCCTGAACTAGCGGCAAACGGTTTGTTAAAGGTAGGTATTTGGAGTAGTTCTTAGAAATCGCAAGCATATACTTACTAGGACTGTCTATTTCTGGACCCTCTTGGAGGGAGACTTCAAGCATTGAAAAGGGGTCGATATCCATAGCCATCGTTGGTCCTGTGAAAAAAAGTAGCCTTCTCCACAAAAACTCCGAGCTGGTGCGGAGAAACAAAATCAAGTTTTCCTAATCTCAAAAAGGAGAATGTCAGAAGATGACAGAATGATGACCATAGACAACGGCAAAACGTCAAACTGGCACGGAAATCAAATAAACAACGCTAAAACTGAAAAACTCCATTCATTTTAGACGAAGAGAGAAAAGCCTACTTGTACAATGGAAATTGAATGAGCTAACCTAGCACCTAGCGCATAGAATACTGATACTACCGTATAGAAGCCGCGCTCAACGTTAAAAACTGAAGTCCAAAACGGTAGCGCTCCAAGCGGTGAGGGGGCCCAAGCTCAAAGTGGGCTACAGGTTCCCCCATTGAAGTGCGGGGCCCCTGACCTAGCGCAAACAGAAAAGGTGTACCTACCTACCACCAGACCGAACATAGAACTCATGGAAGTAAGAAACTGGGAAGTAAATCTACTTCCATGTGTATTATGTGATGTACCATTCATGGAACTTTACTTACACCATTCTGCCATAAATAAATTATTGATATTTGAATATTATCGTAGTAAGTAGTTATTTTAATAAGATGATAAATTTAATTTATGCTCGAACAGTTCCCTGATCCCCGGTGCTCACGGAAGTAAATGGAAGCCTCCCTTGTCGAAGCCGCCCCCTCAGCTCAGCTGTGCCCAAAACTAGAGAGGCGCCGTGTGCGCTCTAAGATAGGCAATCCCGCCGCAAGCAGCCCAGTAAACGCAGGCAGGAAACGCTTTTTGTTGATTTCTCAGAATTTACGGACTTTTTTCACCATTAACCTACACTGTATTAGTTTTAATCCCCTCAAGACCCTCTACATGGTTGTAAATTTCCACAAAATTGTCTGTAGTATTTTATTTTCAGAAGGTCGAAACTTTTCGATATGCAGACTTTTCCAGTTTTCAGACAGTTTCCTGCCCTGTATTTTTGTTTGGCTTCAACATTGGAAGTCTTCTCCCCATTTCTTTGAATATACGGACTTTTTTCATCAATATCCTACAGAAAGGCTGGACATAAAGATTCACTGCACTGCTGACATCCAGAACTTGGTCACTGGGGATCTGAATGCCCAAAACCCTGTCTGGGGGTCTTCTTACACAGATGTGAGAGGCAGACAGGTTGAGGACTTAGTGGCTGACTCCAATTTGATCATAGTTCCCAATGCACTAGAAACCAGAGTCACCAAACCAAATGAGCAATCATCTGCCACCGATATGGCTCTTATATCCCCTCAGCTAGCCTTCAATACAAACCTTCAGGTAATAAATGACACCCTGGGTAGTGATCATTTTGCTATTGTAGTTACTATTAGCCATCTCAGTTCACCCCCTGTTTCTACAACATGCAAATGGAATCTGAAAAAGGCTAAATGGGAAGAATTTACTCAGCTAGCTCACGAGAACATGCTACCCCTGGTGGATTTGGCCGTTACCAAAGGCAACGTGCAAATAGTCTACAACGAATTTGAAAATGCCATTTTATCTGCAGCTAAAAAGGCTATCCCTACTAAAGTTATCACTCCGTTCACAAAATCAAAAAAGTGGTGGAACAGTCGTACTGAAGCTGCCATAAATACGAGGAGGAGGATAACAGTAACCAATACCATCTCCCTTCTATCCAGAAGAAGTCTGACATCAGTCCTCTGGAATGCAGATCCCTTGCATTAGAGTACATTAATCTCAAGTACCCCACATTCACCAACAAAATTTACACTGACGGCTCCAAACTTCATAATGGCAATACTGCCTCAGCATATTTTCTCAGTACATCTTTGCTCTGAGGAAGAAATTCGCTTTCGTGTACCATTATCACATAATATACAAGTTACCACTACCATCCCTTCTATCCAGAAGAAGTCTGACATCAGTCCTCTGGAATGTAGATCCCTTGCATTAGAGTACATTAATCTCAAGTACCCCACATTCACCAACAAAATTTACACTGACGGCTCCAAACTTCATAATGGCAATACTGCCTCAGCATATTTTTGTGTCACTCATAACACCACTCGAGGTGTTGGTCTCAACAGGAACAGCAGCATATTCTATGCTGAACTGACTGCTATTTACATGGCCCTACAACATGCAGCCTCTATCTTGCACGAATCCAACACCCTCATTCTGTCAGACTCACAATCTGCGTTCCAATGGATTCCTAGCCACGTTGGCTTGATTTCAAATTCCCGAGTTGATATAGCAGTACGACACTTCGCTGAACTAGGCACAGTCGGGCTCCACAATAATATCCTGTTTGGTGACCATGTGGAGTTTCTGAAGAAGAAGAGACTCGAAAAACTTATTGAGCAACACGATGAGGAGCTGATTTCCCGTGGAGAGTGGACTCATCGCATCCTGCCTCATCCCACTGCCCCTCCCTGGTACTCGAACATACCAGGCACAGGTACATTTTTCACAAATGTGAATCGAATTCTCATTGGCCATGGCAAAGATGGAGTCTTCATGTTCCGTATGGACAGGACCAATCACCCTACCCCTTTCTGTGCCACCTGTCAGGGAACACAGGAGATTGCCAACATCGATCATCTACTGAATCAATGCATCAAATACACAGTCCAACGCCGAAAATTCAAAGAAGCGAATGGTATATCCTCCCTCTACATTCAAGACCATAATATAAAGGGCAACCTAATCTCGACTTCTTGAAGAAACTTAATGAGTTCGTCGAACACATGAACATATATGAACCTCATCTCACTGCACTTACCTGTGTCCGACATAACCAGAGGACAACGAAGCAGAGAATCACCACCACCACCACCTCTTTCTGTTTACCACTACGGTAGTATCAGTATTCTATGACCACTGCCAGTTCCAGTTTATTTTTTATTTTTAGTGGTAGAGGAAGAGGTACGCGTGCTACGATTTCCCTGTATTATTTTGTTCGTTTTAGTTTTAAATTTTTAATCGCCAGTGAGGAGAAGCTGAGAGCCTACCTACAATGTCTGATAGTAAGTTTTGTTCGAAACCATCAGATATTAGCCTTTAGCAAAGGTCTTGAGTGTCATCGGGAGTTCAACCAGCTGTTGATCTAGCGGCTTCCTCATTCCCGAGGGTAAGAGAAAAGTGAGACTGTAGAATACCTACTAGCTTAGTAGAAAGTGTCCACGTCCACAATGAAACTTGTATCTCTCTTAAGGAAGCGCCATTAGAGATGCGAATACGAGAAGTAGGATAGTCCACAAACGAAACTCATGACAGGTGGTTCATGAGCTAAGCACTCTGCAGTTGATTGAATTGAATACCTCGCAAGCTATGGTATCAAAACAGTAGCATCGCCACACGAGACATCACTCAAACTAACAGGATCATCATGGGACACGCGAACGATAAACTGTAAAGATCTTCAGGATACAGAGGGAACTTAGAACTTAGAACTAATCCCACATACACCCACAGAATGAGCCTACCATTTCAAGCAAGAGTTGGTTTGGATGGATGGAAGCTCAAAAGAGAGAGAGTTGGTTTGGTTGGCTCAAGATGGAGAGTTGGTTTGGTTGTGTGCGAGTTGATCGAAGGTCGCATTGCTGTTTTCATTTCACGTGTGTACAAAGTAAAATGCTATAACGCTATAATGGGGAACTTGTATGGTATTTAATTTTTTCCTGAAAAGATATGACCTGAAAGAGACAAAAATAAAGGCTGGGGAGAGTGATTTTATAGTAGTAAATAATTCATAGAAATGTAATTGTTTTGAATACCAGCTCGCTACTCAGCTAGGCCTAAATCACGACATAACCATGGAAGTGGGTTGGTCTATCTACTTCCATTTGGTTCACTGCACCAGACAGTATGGCCAACCTCCGCCCTATCAGACTGCAGGACTCTGCTTTGTTTTCACTTTAGGGATTGAAATGTTTTTCCTCCAAAATTGAAATTTCCACTCTCATTTTTCGTTTCAGAGCATCCTGAACAAATTATGGTTCCGCGTATGTCTTTCATTCTTCCACAGTTTTCATCCTATTTTGTTCAAATTTTCAGGGATTATGCAAATAGGAACCCCTGAGGTCCCATGAAAAATGTCATCATGGTTGAATCAACGGAACGCTCTCTGCATGCGCTTATTTTGTCCAAACTGACAAACATCAACTCGATCAAGAGTTTTGAACTTAAAAATTTTTATGATTTATACCAAGGCGGATAA
>JAEMON010000013.1:13758456-13771182 GCA_030264115.1 Lygus lineolaris
AAAAAAAAAAAAAAAAAAAAAAAAATGAGAATCAAATTGGAAAATAAATTATCAGGTTTTGAATCAATACCTTCAGAACTAAATTAGTCATTAGACGTCATACATCATTTGGTGTATACTTACTTATTTCCTAGTACAACTCTCTCTCTCTTATCACAGTATCTTCATGTTACTGGATTGAAGTTGCGAATTCATACCACACTCATGGAACTTTTGTCAGCGATGTCATTCAAGATCGTAGGGGTTCACCAACTTGAACCAACGAGATAGATCCAATTGCTTCAAAACGAAGAGAGAATCCTACTTGGGTTACTGATCTTTCAGTAAGTAGGTACCTAAATTAATGGGAAAAAAAATCCCATGAACCTGCTACGCACACTTAGGTCACAAAACCCCAATACAACCATGTTTCCAGCAGTTTCGAGCATGGGTTCAGTTACTGATGAGAACCAAACCCGAGTTCCAAACGCATTTGGGTTCCAACCCTAATCATAGGTTTGTTTGTGCAGACGGTCTGGAATCGTTCTATCCAGGCCACACCCCTTTCAGCGAGTTTGCACAGCATCAGAACTGATCCAGGATTGAAACTAGGCTGTTTGGACAGACAATCTGGGACTGTTCGGAACTAGTTCTACCTGTTCTGGAATTTTTCGAAAACTGTTGGGACGGTTCGATTTGTGCATGCGCAACCAGTGTTCTTCCACATTAGGTAGGTTACTCTGGTTCAGGTTATTTATTTTGGATGCTGAGCGCATTCGCACAGACACAGTTCTGGATTAGTTCTGGGTTCTGGTTCTATCCCATCCCTTTTCAGAACGCAGTTCCATCTGGGATTGGTTCCAGACTATCTGTGCGAACAAACCTCATAACTTTTCTAACCCAGCCGAGGATATGGGTTGACTTGACTTCCACCCCTCTACATTCTAGAAGGGATCTTCTTCTTCTTAGTTTACTTGACTGGGCTGCAGCCATGAATGTCACAGAAGGTTGTGGTTGAGTATTTGGAAATTAATACGGTTAGGTAAAGGCCATATCACACTTGCGCCAGACGTCCGTGTCCAGGGATGGGTGAAGAGGACTGAGGGGAGAGCCAATGAGAGTGCTTCCCGCTGCTTTGTACTCCTTCCTCTACCTCTTTCCGTTTGCTCCAAGACGACCGCCTTGGGACGCCAAGAAACAACCCTCTTGTAACCTAACCTCTTCTCCATGACTGCATTCATTCTGTCTTTTTGTGCCTGACACTGGTTGTTCTTTACTCCTGCCATCATTCACATTGAGAGATAAGTCCTAGTAAATCATAACGTTCTTAACACAAATTACCTTTGTATTGTGGTAAGTCCCAATCACAAGTCAAGGTGTTTTTAAAAAAGGTTAAGGTGACTATTTTTGAAAAATGAGTGGGTAGTATTTGGGATACTTCCAACTATCTTGATAAAAGTGTCCTAAAAGGCACTTTGAAAATGGGCAGGAAAGTCCTATTGACTAAGTAGGTAGGTACCTACGTATTGTGAAAACTTGAGTGGTAGGTATCTAGTGAGTACCTACCTACCATAAAAATAAGCAATATTTATTTTCCTATTATTCAGTCAATTTTCCTTAGGTGGTACCTACTTACTAACTTGGGTAAGCACGTTCAATTGTTTATATTACCAATTTTAATTTAATTTATGTTACCCTCAAACTTTGTTGAATATTAATATCTTGGCACAAATTTGGATTTTCTGAAACGTCCTAGAGGTCATAATCTAGAATGTTCTATCAAACTTTTATAAGTGGTAGGTAGGTATCTACCTGCCTTATAACATAGGTGCCTGACAGATAACAGGTAGGCTGGTAGGTACCTACTTTAAGGTATTTACTATAAGGTATTTTTCCAGAATCAATGAGTTTTGTTTGATTAATACCAACTCTGATAACCACATTTTTTGGGGTTTACGATTTTGAGACAGGTAGGTAATCGTAATTTGAACCTGAATTATTTGATCTAGTTAGGACCTACTTATAATATTGCTGAGGTGAAATATCGATATCGTTTGAGTTTGGAAAGAAGGAGTGCAGATTAGCTGTATAATGAGACGTGGAAAAGGTCGTAGGTAGAAAAAAAATACAATGAAAAATCAGGTTATAGACGTGTATTTCAATTGAGGCCGCTTCGAGGTTCCAGCGCTAGCGTCTCGACTGGGGAGCGCCAGCGTCCCAACGTCTTCATGACTATCGTTAATTTTTTTTATTTTCGCGGACACAAGTGTGATGTGGCCATAAAGAATAGGAGTGGTACTGATTGGAGGCTGTCGATCTCTCGTTCACCCTCGTATAACAGTACAAGAAGGTTTCCGTTTTAGTGTTTCATGAATCCAGATTCCCTTTTAGCGAATTTTCAAAGAAAATGAAGCTATTGCAATGGCTTCACAATTTAAATAATGCAAATTTTTGGAAATTTTCCTCTTGGTAATCCGTTTCAGACTATTCTTAAACGATTCCTGAAATTTAACACTTTTTATATGTATATTTATATATGTGTCACTCCAGACGATATCTGCCCGAAGGATCGTGATAAAAAATCCAAAAATTTTTTAAAATGTCGATTATATCAAAAGGAAGGATGAGTTCGTTGGCCAGAATTTTAGGAGTATTCAAAGGGTTCAAATTTTGAAAATTTAGAGTAAAAAATTGCTTTAAAAAAACGTGTTTTTTGAGATTTTTGGTGTGAATTACCATCTTAAACATAGGAACAAATGGTACATTCGGAATCAGCGTGAGATTTCCTATAAGAATCACCCAACAAATCGGTTAAAATTATTCTTTGAAAATTCGCTCACCAACTCATGCTGCATGAATGGAACTTTTTTACTTATGCTCATCATGGACTGCAAGCTGGAGGCTTCGTGAATGGAAAGAAACTCACTCACATACACTTTTTTTGGTGTTCCAAGCCATACAGTTGTCAAGTCAATCCAGCCCCACACCATGACCTTGAAACCCCAATAAAACCCAAGCCACAACTTTTTCGACGCAACTGTCCGTTTGTTCGGAAAAACCTTTTGAAATTATCTCATGTGCATTGATATTATTAATAAACAAATAATAGTAAATCTATAATAATGCTTTCCTTGAAGGAATGTAACGAGATTTTGGGTTTTTCAGTTCGGTGCAGAACACTTTCCCTTGAAACCTGATGCTGGGGACTGCACCCCACTCTTCCCGCTCCCCTACGATTTACCTCTCACGTCTTACACATTCAGCGACGTCCCTTGGTTTTTCGATAACTTGTCGTAATTAAAATTGAATGAGTGCCATTCTATTTTTTTACACGTGAGACGTCATTGGTCGGATGTTTGTTATACTGTTAGCGTGAATGTCAGTTACTAATGTGGTTGCATCAATTCAAGACTGCAAAAATTACGGTGTACACGTACGTGATTTTACAAAAATGTGATATTCTTGAAACATTCTTTTCCTGTAAAGTTAATACCGATTAAAATAAATATTGAACTAAATGACGTTTTAAAAACCTTTTCTATTTGTGAATGTAGGTACTAGCGATTTATACAGTATCTGAGAGGTGACATTTCTTCTAATTCTCATTGGGTTGGTGGTGTAGTGGTTGAACCATTTCCCGTTTCGGAAAGTCTTGCTGGAGTCTAAAAATAGAATTTAAAAAAAATCCGTCCGTCCGCGGCACTTTCCTTAGTTGCCATGGACCAAAATTAATGCCGGCTCCAAATACCGGCTCCATTTGGGGTCTAGTTGTGCCCCGAAGCTGGGTGGTTCGTCTGTCTTTTCTAAGGGGTAGAAAATAGGGGATGCAATTTTCAAACGCCCTAGCTCGAAAACGTCAAATAGGAAGCTATATTTTAGCGAATTTTCGAAGAAAATGAAGCTATTGCAATGGATTCAAAATTTTTGTAATGCAAATTTTTGACAATTTTCTTCATGGAAATCCGTTTCAGACCATTTTAAAACGATTCCTGAAATTTAACACTTTTTCATATATGTGTGTAGATATAAAATCCAAAAAATTTTAAAATTTCAATAATATCAAAAGTATGGCTGAGTTCGTTGGCTAGAATTTTTTGAGTACTCCAAGGGGTCAAATTTTGAAAATTTAGTTTCAAAAATCGCTAAAAAACGTGTTTTTTGAGGTTTTTGGTGTGCTATACCATCCTTAACATAGGAACATAAATGGTATATTCGGAATCAGCGTGAAATTTCCTATAAGAATCGCCCATTCTTGTACCCATATTCTTTGAAAATTCGCTCACGAACTCATGCTGAATGAATGGGACTTTTTAGCGTCAAATGAGACCTCGCGTAACTTTTTAGGACCAACCGTTCGCTCCCTGTTTATCTTGAGGGTTGCACGAAAAAAAAGAGTAGAAACACGAGTTTGAATCGCAAATCTTCCGAGTAGGCCAATTACAGCTGAGTCTGCTGAGTCCGAGATCAGCTAATCAAAATCAAATGCGACTTTTTTCGATTTCTCCGATTGGAACATGAACTATGTAGAACATGGTTTTCTAAATGGAAATTCCAAATGGTTATTAAAATGGAACAACCAATTGGGGGGTATGGAAAACAAAGGGCCCCGGAAAATGTCTTGAAAACGGGGTGTTCAAAATGACGTTTTTAGCATATTTGGGCTCTAGAAAATGTACGCAATACACGTTATTTTAATATGGGAACATTTCTATAGGCGTTGATATATAATTATGTTTCGTCGAGGAGGATGGATTCGTCCTTCCTATCCGCCCTTTGGGCCCTGACTGTATTTATTGTTAAGGTCAGAAGAGATCTCCATTGAAAATATTTTTATGTCTACACCAAATATCACTTTGGTACAAGTTTAAAAATCTATGAACTAGCTTTAGAGGTTAGGGGAGGACTTGTATCACGCAATCCGCATCCAATAATAATCCAATTTAGAAAATTTCATTACATTGTTGGTCAAGCCATATTAAAAATTTATTATTTTTCGTATGCTGGGGAGGGGTCAGCCCCCCCACTGGTGGGTCCGCCCCTGTTGTCACCTTGGTCCCAGGAGAGGTTATTACTACGGCACCATGAAATTGTGCCGCGGCGTCTGAAACCTACCATTGTCAATGAATGAGTTTATACAAAATATCAGCTTATTTTTGTCTCGTTATAGGTAGGTCCTTGGAGTTTTTGATTTTACTCTGGAACTCCCTTGTATAAATATGAAATGAGGTTGACTTGTACTTTGCATTGCTTCGTTATTGTACTTTATCTTAAGCAATCACCATTTTCCTAGTTGGCGTACTTTTTCAGTTTCTGTACCTTCTGTTTTTTGTTTACTGTTATTCATGGTTTCATGTTTACTTGCCGTTCATTCCCCTTTTCCCCTGAAAACCAGCAACATTTCCTCTGGAACAATAATTAATCACTCGGTCCCTAATTGGCGTAAATCCGATGCGTTTTTAAAGGTCGCCAGTTGGCACAAAATCAGGTTTTTCGTTTTCGAGTGTTTTCCTTTACACACCCAGGAAATGAAAGAATTATTCGTTAGGTCGTAGGCTCTGGATGTATTAATATTTTAGTTTGAAATCTAATATCTAAATATCATATTTTCGTTTTTGTGTATATGTATGTCACAGTAAAAAAAGAAATATTTCGCTCAACGAAAGACAGAATTCCCGATTTCCTCGCATCTTTTGTACAAGTCTCTCTCTCTCTCTCTTCTCTCTCTCTCCCCCCCCCCCCCCCCCCCCCTTTGCCCGTCGTGTCCGAAATAGGTACCACGTCTCGGCCAACTGGGGTAAATTTGGTTCGTTCCCCCTCCCCTCCACTCCCTTCCCCTCCAACGGACCTTTTTTCGACCAATGAGAAGCCAGCTCTGGTGTCCTGACAGCCTTCTCCGCCTGCTCCGCACGTACCAGGCGCCCAGTGACTGTGTGAACCTGCTGGGTACATCATCACCCCTCTCCTTCTTCAGTTATATAAGTAAGTCACTTTTTCACCTCAATTTTTTCCTTCAAAATCCATTTTTTCATAATTGTGTGATTTTTTCCACTCTTAGAAATAGGTATCTACCTATAGTATATAGATAGGTATTCCATAAACACTATTCGATTTGAAAATCCACACCCTCTCCCCTCCCCTTTCCCTCAAAATTTAACTATTTTAAATTATTTGACTCAAACATTCCTCAACATAAATTGTTTCCATACTAGGTTCCTACCTAGTACGAAACGCTAACCTTCTTATAAACACCACCTCATTAAAACGTCCACACCTTCGGAATTTTTCATTATTAATTACTTTCTATTTGCTAAGTATTAATTATTTTCCGCCATGTTTAAAGCCCATTTATTGTAACCACCGACTTTCAAAAAATTTCTTTTTCATTCTGGTTGATTCTGGAATTTTTATATTCTGTAGAAATAATCAATGAAAACAATTGATCCCCCCCACACAAAAACTACACCCCTCCCCCATTTCCTTACCATTTCAAATTACCCACATAAATACCCACATTTGATTATTATTGTAGTTCAATTTTTACGTTATCGGAAATTCGTGTGATGAGATTGGTTGTCAATAGTTGTCAATCAGTTCAATGGCCGAATGCCAAAAAATCCAAAACATTGCACAACATTAACAGTAGTTGTTTTACATGTTCGGTATCCAATCCACACCTTGTTTGCCTCGCTTGTAGGCCGTAGGGCCGTTCTTTCAGTATTACGGTCTATGAACTATAAATAGAGCACCGGGGCCCAATGCCAAAAGGAGGTAGCGTCGACACATCTAGGGTTTCATGATGCATATTTCGTTGAAACTTGTGATCTTAAAAGCTCTTCAAATGTATAACAAAAATTTAAAAAAAAATTGTTTTGGCATTTTACATAGATTTATTTTCTTATTAATTTTTATGAACATAATCTTAATAATATAACATTATTTTATATTATAATATATTTTTTATACTTATTATATTTTTATTATATTTTATTATTTTATATTATATTGTATTATTATTCTATTTTATTAATATATTTTATATTATAATATTTCTATATATTATAGGTATTACAATATTATTATTAATATAATTTGAATAATACAATTAATTTTAATGAATATATTATTTCCTTGTTTTTTTGGGGGGTGGTTATTATTATGAGGGAACAATTTCATGCCAGTTTCATATTCATTTTTGCAATTTATCGATTTAATTGGTGTTTCACTTTGTTTTCTATTGCTTTCGTGGGACACATGGATTGCATCACACCTCCTTCATATATTTTACTTCTACGAAACTTACCTATCGGTGGTACCCTTCTTCGGCCATGACCCCGTACTGCTTTCTATAAGTTCTTTATTTATGAACGCCTGAAGTTGGTGGTGCAAGTACAAGGCCGAATTTAAGGAACATGAACAAAGAAGTGTAGGATTATGGTACTAGTAGGTACCTAACTAGCTATGTTGTACATCAGAAATCAATTTTTCGATCGTTCGAATTTTCATGTGTCCTTGTATTGTGCCCGAGCCAAACCGTCCGTGTTGCCAACCTGGTTTTAAAATGGATCAAGCTGTTCCGTCTCATCTCTGAGTTAATACGGCGTTCTCGGTTCTCCCCCTTAAAAACATTTTTGGCATGCAATCCTCGAATATTAATCTCAATTTTTTCACTTTCGAAATGAAAACTGTACGACAAATAAACACTAGTAACTGTTGTCGAACATTTGCTGGGTCCTCGTCAAATTGTCAATCAAAATATTGATTTTCCAGGTAGGTGTGAGGCATATCTTGAAATGGCTTAGCTAGGTAGTACCTGTTAAAATTTTCGAACCAAACCACCTTATACTTCTTAAATTTGCCTTGACAGGAAGTCGACAGGAATTTGCCTCGACAGGAAATAAATTTCTTCCGATATAAGTGTACTCAGAATCCACAAATTCGTCATGGTTATGAACACGTATATGAGGGGTACCCGAAATCAGGAAAAAATAACTAACTTTTTAATAAATTATTAAACCGTGCTAATATGGTAACAGCATAAGTGGAATACGAGCACTGATGGAGAACTAGTCTGGAAAAATAGCTTCAAAATTCGAGTTTCGGAGACCAGTTTTTGTGAAATATTAAAATTTAAAAAATATTAAATATTAAAATACAAAATTTTTGAAATATAAAAAATATTGTAATAAAAATTGTTGTAAAAAATATTATCTTATTATTAAATAATAAAAACGGAAATAAAAGTAGGTAGATTGGACATGTCAATAATACTTTAAAAAATAATGATGAACATCCACAGGTAGCTATCAAATTGCTGACGTACCTTCCTTCTTTCCTCGTCTTTTGGTTATTACTTCATTACAACAGTATTACTTCATTATTTACGTTTGGTGATACATATTATTATGTATGGAATAGGCAATTGACGTAGGGATATTCGGTGTTTTAATATGCGGGTAGGTACGCAATTTTAAGCCAGGAGTTTGTAGTTTAGGGTGTAGGGTTGGTAAATGTTGGTGAGATTCTATCTGTTACCTACGTAGGTATATTAAACGTATGATGCTGATGATGTGCCGTTTTAGCGAATTTTCGAAGAGATTGCTATTGCAATGCAATGGCTTCAAAATTTTAGTAATGCCAATCTTTGAAAAATCTCGTAATGGAAATCCGTTTCAAACCATTCTAAAACGATTCCTGAAATTTAAAATTTTTTTGGAGTACACTAAGGGGTCAAATTTTGAACATTTAGAGTCAAAAACCCCTATAAAAAAGTGTTTTTTTAGGTGTTTGGTTTAAATTGCCATCTTGAACATAATTATGAACAAATGATGGTACATATATTCGGAATCAGTGTGAAATTCCCTATAATAATCACCCACCAAATCGGTTAAAATTATTCTTTAAAAATTTGCTCATCAACTCATGCTACATGAATGGAACTTTTCCGTCGTGCAACAGGTGATCGAATTTCATGGATTTATGGTCGGTTGGCTCGTTGAATTCGAAAAAACTATCATATTTTCAGGAGAGTAAATGGCGCGGGTGATGCCCCTAACATCCGTATAATGTGCGATTTGTGGTTGTTTTCTGGTAGGTAAATAATCAATAAATCAATCCATGAGATCATGGGGGGAATAAAGGGCGCGGCTGATGCCCCTGGTACCCGCGAGTAATAATAAGTCCTTGGTGACGCGGGCAGCGGTGGAAATAGAACTTCGGCTCTGCTACACCCTAATTTGGCTCAGGCCGTCCTCCCTACTCCATTTCTTCCTCCCATCTCCATCAAAACTTTGGGCCCAAAAATGTCCAGCATTCGTTTGTTTATTTCGGAATAAACAAGAAGCAGTTCCTTCACAGAAGAACCTACCTATGTAAACGACAAGAGTAGGTGTTGGTTCAGAACGAGTAGTACACAGGTACCTACACTGCCGTGCAAAGGAGAAAAGCAGTAGTTTCTCCAGCTGAGCAGTTTTTGAAAAACGTCTGCCAAGTTGGGAGTGGCACATAGCTTTCTCGTATCAAGAACATGATTCTATTCAATCAAAGGGATTACTACCTGCACAATCCCTGAAAATTCCATCGAAATCGGATGAAAATTGTCTAAATTATGAGTGCTTCACGTTTGCGTATGCGCACTGATCCGATGTTGATGAAACTCATAGGTCATTATCGAATCTCAGACCCTCAACTGTCCTCCAAATTTGAGCGAATTCATTACCAGCCGACGCGTCGGTCGGCTAGTAATGAATTTTATAGGGGACTATCTGTTGGCTAACCCGCGTAATCCCTGTAAATTTCATCAAAATCGGATGGAAATTGTGGAAGTTATGCGTGTTGCAAGGATTCCTGACACAGACCAATAGACAGACACGAAACCAAAATTGTTCAGCAAGGTCTAAAACGTAAAAAGTGAGTTGAAATGTTGATTTTGGAGGTAAAATGCATGTTATATCAGTTGCTAAAAACGACGTTGTGAAAAACATTTTTCATGTCCTTGCCGTTTGCCTGCTTCATTTGCTTTTAATAGGTAAACAATCCAAAATGTAGGGTCAGAATTGAACGAAAGTGGGTGAAAAAGAGAAGGGAAAGGCGTGTGTCGTCATCAACTCATGAGAGAATATGAGGTCAGCCTCAAGAAAAAGGGAATTATCATCAATTTGTTTAAATTTTTTTTCTGAGGGATAATAACTCAAAAGAAACAACAATGAAGCCGTGAGACAAAAATAGTGTTTCTGTAATTTTAGAAGATTTATTGAAATATTCATTCTTGTAATAAGGCGGGAAAGTGACGTTGAAAAGGGTGTTGTCTGTCATTGGCCCATTCCGTCGAAGATGCCAACCGAACAAAACGAAACACAAAACCCAACACTGTTTGGGCTCCTGATTAGTGAGAATACAATTTACATAATTAATAAATTTATTGAATTAATTAATTATTAATTACTATTAATTTTTAATTAATGATTTAAATTATTCATATTTTCACTGCTCTCAATGCGATCTCAGCGCATTCTTTTTCTGACGTAGGAAAGGGTTTCTCAAGAGCCTTCGGAATTCCGCCTGTTATTCAAACAGCTGAGATTTTATTTTATTTTATTTTATTCCAAGTTTTCTCCACACCCGAAAGATAAACTATTTTTTCGTTTGTGTTGGCAGTGTTATTTTATTCCAAATAACAATACAAAGGCAGAAAAAATGTGATTGTCTCATACACGATAATGGGGTCTGCGCATAAGAAATAAAAATTGGAAAAAACCCCATTAATTTTGTTATTTGAGTTGCCATGACTAGTAAACTCTATTTTTCAGGACAAAAAACTCCATGTGGGAGCAGAAATGGTCATGTTAAAATGGAATGTTTTGAATTTCGCGGGGGGGTGACGTACGTACCTCCAGAGGCACGTACGTCACACCCCCTGCAGTCCCTTTCAAAAACCGGTCGTGGATATTATACGTAGTCAGCATGGATGCGCTTCGACCAATCAGCGCGCATTTCTTCAAACGTTCACATTTCCCTTCGTCGATGGAAAAAAAAAAAAAAAAAAAGGGAGACCACATAATTATGAAATAACCCCACTTTGCCCATTTTGAATCGATTCCCTTTCAATAAAAATTGTTTAAAAAAATCATGCGCAGACCCCATTCCCCTTTCACCCTAGAACCGCCCCAGGGCCGGCGTAAGGCGAAAATTGCAAGTGCGCAAGACTCACAGTTTATGACCCTATCGGGGGTGCTGGGGGGTATGGAACACCCCTCCCCCTCGAGGTTAAATGGGAGGGGGGGAGGGGAATGACTGAGACAATTAATCAACTATCTGTATCACTATCGCAAAATCAATTGACTGAGACAGCTCTCTTTAAATTTGATTTAATATTGATTGACTTGATAGGTTCAATACTCTTTATTGTAGCTTAAAGCATTATTATGTTAAATAAACTAATGAAAGCTTCTGGTTGACGTTACAATGATTTTTACACTTATATTGCAAGTACTATCAGAATAAATAGCTAATGCGGGAATTACCGTCCACCGGACCCAAGATACCCAGATTACCCATATCTTATGGGTAAAATAAAATAAAGCAACAGAACATAGTGAACCAATAATAATATTACAGAGTTTAATAGTGACGCACACACAACAGTTTATGAGCTATTAAGATAATCACACAGTCTCTTTTATTATACATTTATATTATACTTTTCTTGCTTTCATTTCGGAGAATGAATTGACTATGTCCAAATAATCAATCGACGGAGACAGCTCGTTTTCAATTGTTAAATGGAAAGGCTGTCGAGTCTTTCTTGAGACAGTTTTGACCTGAGGTAAATTTGTATCAACTTCAGCTTTGAAAAGCTTCGTTCAGCGGAGGCGACCGACATGGGCATTGTGGATACGATCCGTTACGCTATCCACAGGTTGACATAGGCATGAAGGCATGATATTTCAGAACTCATTGGGGTAGAGCTTCGGTTTTACCTTGAAATTCAACTGTAATAGTTTTGAGACAAAGTTCACTCTATTTTAAATATTTCTGCCCAACATTTGAATCAATTTCTGAAAAATTGCCAAATTAAAAAAAAAAACAAAATTGGCCAATTTGATTGCCCCTCTAATAGGCTCGAGTGTGCAGCTGCATACGTTGCACACCCCTCAGGGCGGTCCTGAACCGCCTCTGGTAGGTACCCCACCTATTTAGCTATTAGGTACTAGTCGGGCATGGTTTTGGATGGACACCTCACAACTCCTTCAAGAAATGTAAAAATAATCGGGTCAGGCCGTTTGCTGAGGTGGCTGCTCGCCAACTTTTCGACGGATCGTCCCATTTTCCTCATTATAAAAATATAAATGTGCAGTCAAGAGCACCGCCCGGAAATTGATTTGCTTGATTGACATGCACAGGCGTATCAACTTCGATGACACGAATCAACGAGGAAATATTATATTTTCCCTTTTGAATTTCTGCTTAAATTCCGCCTTAAACCGATCTATTGGGGACGTACCTACATAATATCAGTTCAGTGGTTATAACGTTACGGTCAGAAACGATGTGAATGAAAGCCGAAGCGATGTGATTCTGAAATCTTTGTGACCAAATTAAAATTTGTGACCTACCTATATTATCCCTAGTCTGTCCCGAAATGTCCCTGATTTCAGCTTGCTTGTGTCCCGGGTTACAGAGATGGCAGCCCTAACTTGCGTTGTAAATTTTAGTTCTATGTAAGATATAAAAACTATTTTTAAAACGCTG
>JAEMON010000013.1:13771192-13800072 GCA_030264115.1 Lygus lineolaris
TAATAAACCAAAAAACACGAAATTCTGTGAAAATGTTGTTAGGTATTGGAAAATTCATCGTAGTTTATTGCGGATTTTTATTCCAATTTGACAGTCTCCAAGTATCGTTTTGTGACTTTGATAAGACAAAGGGAAATTCCCCACGCAATTTGGAAATTGAACATAATCATATGGCTAAGACTATGACAATAGAGTTTATGTGTGATTTGGATCAAGGGCTCTTGAAAATAGAGCGGGCTAAGTGACCTCGATGTAAGATAGGGAACCGTCTAGTAGGTAGGTAGGTTTTCAATAAATACACTCGTAAATAGTTTACCTCCTTATTACAGGACAATTGTTAGGAATTCAAAATTAACTTCTTTTTCTTTAAAAAAAAACCCTAATGGGGAATTACCGTCGATTTAAAAATTTTTTTTTTCTCTGAAAGATGATGACTCAAAAGAAACAGTAATGAAGACGGAAGGAAAAAATAGTGTATTTGTAATTTTAGAAAATTATTGAAATATTTTATTATTGTAATATGGTGGGAAAGTGATGTTGAAAAGGGTGTTGTCTGTCATTGGCCAATTCCATCCAAGACGCTAACCGAACAAAACGAAACACAAAGCCCATCACTGTTAGTGGCTCCCGATTAGTGAGAAAATAATTTACTTGATTCATAAATTGATTGAATTAATTATTCAATAATTAATATAAATTATTAATTGTTCAAATTCTATTTTCACTGCTCTCAATGCGATCTCAGCGCATTGTTTTTCGGTTCAGTTCTTTTAGTGTGACGTAGGAAAGGGTTTCTCAAGAGCCTTCAGAATTCCGCCTGTTACAGATGAGATTTTATTCCAAGTTTTCTCCACACTCGAACGATGAACAATTTTAGAGTCTACCAAGGTAACGGAAGCATTGTTTTCACTTTTGGGAGATGAACATTTTTTTACCTCCAAAATCAAAATTTAAACTCGATTTTTTTTTTTACGTTTTAGAACATTTTGAACAATTTTGGTTTCGTCTGTCTGAGCAAACCACCGTTGGTCTGTGTGTCCGGGAATCCTTGCAACACGCATAACTTCCACAATTTCCATCCGTTTTGATGACATTTTCAACGATTACGCGGGTTAGGCCCTAGATGGTCCCCGGTGAAATTCATCACGAGCCGACCAACGGTAGCCTCTGCACATGCGTAAACGTGAAATCCTCGAAACATCAATTTCTCGCGACCTAATGGTCCGAGGAAGCTTTGTGCACCCAACTTGGCCGACGTTTTTCAATTTCTTACTCCAATGAGAAGTTTTCTCGGATACCTAAATTTTTGATAGTAGAAAAAATTTAAGATAGGTTCATTTCACTAGAAAATATGAATCTAAATGGCCAATGGAATATCATTGAGATGGGGTAGGTACGAGTAGGTATCTATCTATGAGAATAGCATTAGGTGTGGGTATGTATGAGCAAAACACTGTGGAGAAACCAGAGGGAGAGGGAGGACTGACCGGCAGGGCTAAAAATAAAACCCTGTAAAACTAAAAAAGAATAACTGGGGGGCGAAAGAAGCCTGTGTTCCTGGAAACACATTTAAGTCAGTAAAACCGCAGGAAAACACGCTCTCGCCTGACAAACTCTCAAATAAAAAATAAATATTCCTTGTGGCGTGTAGAAGGGGAAAGAGAAAAAGTTGTTTATTAGATACTCAGCCGACTAGTTGGTCCTTCGTCAGGCTCTTCTGGAACCAACAAGTAATTTATGTAGGTGGGCATCCTTGGTGTGATATATTAATATTATGCAGAAATTTGTATCGCCTCTTAGGGCATTGCTTCATGACAAAACTATGATTATTTCATAAATTCATGCACATCCTGATGTTTCAATTGTAATTTTCTTTGTTTCAGGACACAGTCCCTAAAGGACACCAGCAAAAATGGCGGATGATGAGGTACATATCAATATTTACAACATATTTTTATAGCCTGCCTAAACCTATTAAATTACTTACACTCGATTTTTACAAATATATGTGAGTGTTTAAAGTGATCGTTTTTCGTTACCTATCACTCCATTGTTCCAAACCTACAAAAATAGCTATACAAACTGTCAATACTGAGTGAATGTATTTTCGTACGAAGCTAATCAAACTAAAAACCCTCTGCTTTAGTTCCGTAATAACTAACCTAATTACCTACTACCTAATTTAGGTTGTCGGGAACCTGTTGAGCAATTTTTCAAATTCTGGAGTGAAATTTGAAAAGTGACTCTAAGCCATCGTTTATTTTAAATCGAAAATCGACTATCGAAATTCAAAATCTTTTGCCCAGTAGGTATTTAAGAATTGAACTTCATTTTAGCTACCCAAAAATATTCAATTATGCAAGAATAAATTAATACACGAATACATAAATTCATAAAGCCTTCTGAGAATCGATGAATGAATGGAAATTGAAGAGACTTGAGAAGATAGAAGTGGCTTGTATCCTATAGGTTTCTGGACATCCGAGAAATCGTAGGGGACTCTCGCTGAGTCATTATTATTAAAAATGAAATTTTGTGTCTTTTTCCATAAATTTATATATTTCTGTTTTGTTTCATAAAGGCGAAGAAGGCCAAACAGGCCGAAATCGAGAGGAAGCGCGCTGAAGTGCGCAAGAGGATGGAGGAAGCCTCAAAGGCGAAGAAAGCCAAGAAGGGTTTCATGACCCCGGAAAGGAAGAAGAAACTCCGAGTAAGTTAGTTCATTAAAGAAAATTACTAAAACTATAATATTTAAAAAGCTTCTATCACCACGCATTTTAGGAAATTCGCCCCCAAAATCGCTTTCTTCCATTCTAACGGTCATCATCGGCCTCCCAGGAGCAGTTGTGCCCACTTTGGAAATGATTAGTCACCGATTATGTTACTACGAAGAATTATTGAACAGTAACACGAAAAGTAAACTCAATATTTTTGAAACAGCCAACATTTTTTACTTGATGGACGCCGTGTTTACTGACACAGTGAAAAGCGCTAGAAATCCACTGGCAGCGCGATTCCACAGGATGCCAGAAATTTATATTTTTCCCCTCATTTCCCCCACCTAATCACTAAGGACGTTGCAACACCACTCAAGTATCGATACTCGTTTCGATACGATATTTTTCTTCCAATATCGATACCCAATGTTATTGGAAGACAAGTATCGATATTACAATACTATCGGATCAAGAAAATCGATACTCTTAATATATAACTTTCTCACTTAAAAAAAAATGTAAAAAGGAGAGAGGTTATAAATTTATTAATTCATTATAGCAAAAGAAATATATTAATTAAATATAATTATGTACATTTCATCTGCTACAAATAGTTATACAAAATAGAACCAAAGGATTATTACAAAGAAAAAATTAAAGAATTATTTTTTAAAAATCGTCATTAGGAATACTGCAGAGAAAAAGCAGTTTTTGCAGTTATTTCGCCTACTCGATTGACAATATTTCGATATGCCAACAAAACCATCCAGTCAATACTTTCCAGTTCCAATACCAATTCCACTAAGGGCCACTAGAGCGCTCTGAACTCTGAACTCTCCTAAGGCCTCGGGCGGGCTGATTATTTGAGATCATTTGAGAAGTCGTGTATCACGGATATTTTCACTGCGTGGGTCTGTGGTGGGTATTGGGTGATATTTGTCACCAAGAATCGATTCTTCCGATAAAATTGAGAGAAACTATCGATACCACGATAATATCGGATGGAAAGTATTGATAACCCGATATTTCGGAAATATCCCAACGCTATTAGTAATCACTGATGGTCAGTGGTATACAGAGAGCCGGTATCAGTCAGTAGGTACCTGAAACTCTTTTCCATCGGAAAACCCGCAAACAATTTATTTTTACCAGTTTTTTTTTTTTTTTTTAACCTGTGAATAGCTCCTGCTGAGGAAAAAAGCCGCTGAGGAACTGAAGAAGGAGCAGGAACGCAAAGCAGCTGAGAGGAGGCGAACGATTGAGGAGCGCTGCGGGCAAATTGCCGACGTCGACAACGCCAATGAAGGTTTGTTTTATTGTGTCATTTTTCTCCATTAATTTCGTCACGAATAACTAGTATACGGTTCCTATTTAAATTCATTACCTAATCGTAGAAATTCCAGCGTAAGTTCTCATTTTTCAAAGTTTACCTTTGTTCTAACTGGAAATTCTTGTTTCTTGTCATCAAATTTGGAATTGAAATTCCTTCAGTTTTATGAATAGCTTGTGAGTGGTTTCAAATATTCTAGTTTGTGTTCGTCGTGCTCAATAGAGTTGAGAAATGTACTAAAATGAACCAGCAGACTCCATAGTCGTCCGAGTTTAAAAAAAATAAAATTCAGCGTTTTTTCATTTCTGAAGTTGCTAAACTGAATGGGGAATTATCGTGTATGAGGAAATAAAATTTTGTCTGCCTTTGTATTGTTATTTGGAATAAAACGAAACTGTTAATACAAAGAAAAAATTCCTTTCTCACGTCACACTAAAAGAACTGAACCGAAAAAGAATGCGCTGAGATCGCATCGGGAGCAGTGAGAATAGGAACAATTTGAATAATTAATTAAAAATGCATTAATAATAATGAACAATAATTGTTAATTATTATTAATTAATTATTAATTAAATCAATTCATTAATTTAGTAAATTCTATTCTCACTAATCAGGAGCAGAACAGTGTTGGGCTTTGTTTTGCGTTTTCTTAGGTTGTCATCTTGGACGTGTTTGGCCAATGGCAGACGATACCCTTTTCGACGTCACTTTCCCGCCACATTACAATAATAAATAGTTCACTAAATTCTCTAAAATTATAGATACACTAATTTTTGCCTTATGACTTCATTATTGTTTCTTCTGAGCCATTATCTTTCAGAAAAAATTTTTAAAAAAATTTATGATAATTCCCCATTCCCAAATTTCCCGGTTTAAGCCCAAAGTTTGATATTGGTTCACCAGCAACATCCAGTATGTGAAGGGTTTGAAACCAAATTGCTTCTTGGATACCTCACAAAATTATCTCTTAATTTACAATATCAACGAGTAAGCCGAATTTTTTTCTTTTCAACTTCTACGTTTGGTGATTCATTTACTCAAGCGTCAGTTCATTTTTGATACCTACTTGAAATATCGAGTTTCCATTTCAAATTGAGATTTTTCCAATATTTATGCAATGAAATTTTGAGACAAATCTGAATTTGGTTTGGAATATTCTGAATTTGATTGGGAAAATTCTGAATTTGACTTGGAATTGTATTTATGAATTTTGTATTATGTAATCAACATGTTTCATCCACAGGTAGTTTTTCGCAAATTTCAAATAGGTACTTAGGTTCGACTTCTACTAGGTTCCGAAAATGATGAATCGGACAGTTAGGTCCTTTTTTTCTATTGGGTACTGCCTTCAAGCGCCTGGTTACATCAATAAACCCGAATCATACTAGCGGAATTTGATTGAAATTAGTAAAATGAAATTTGGAAATAAGTAAAATATTTACCGCAAAATCAGTTGTCTCCTTCACTGGTCCAATTACCTATCTTCTGGTTTCTCGGTAATATTGTGTCATCACATTGTTTAAACATTAACATATAACATTATTTAATGTTGTTATATAACATTAAACAACATTGTTTTAAAATCGAAGGTAGTGCGTCATCAAAAATAATAAATGTACAGCCTTCCGTCTGAATTTTCAAGTAGAATAAATTCTTGTAGGCAACTAGTAATGAGATTTGGGCCCAAATACAGAAAAATTAGAGTCACATCTCAACACTGTCCAAAAAATTCTCTTGTATGAGGTTTTGTCGTATTACATTTTTTATTTGATTGCTTAGTAAGTAACTTTGTATGAATCTTGAACTCCATTAAATTCCATGCGAGTTTTTGAGTAGGTATTTCTGATACAAATTTCCTTTGTTTTTCATTGTATTAAGTGCTTATGTTTTCAGTTATCTTTACAATTTTTATCACTTTAAATTGCTTATTTCTCACATTTCACTTTATTTCTACGTTTACTTCTGGTTCTAGCTTTCATATTTCTCATTTCTCGTAGTTCTAATAAATTTGTTTTTTTCTCTCTCGAATCAATTTTTTCAACTTTTTATTTTTAATTGAGGAAAATAACACTATTACACGGTAGGATACACCAAATTGCCTGTCCCACAGAAAAGCTCAAGACTGTTTGTGGACAATACTACGATAGAATGTACAAACTGGAGGGAGAGAAGTACGACATGGAATACATTGTAAAAAAGAAAGACTGGGAGGTAGATATAAACGAAAATTTCCTCAAAGAGTATACTTTTTTCCGATATACTTAACAAGGCTGAATTTAACAGCAACAAGCCGTAATGCAAAATGGCGAATTTTATGCTTTATTTCACTCATCTTACATCAATAGATGAGTTACTGCAAAAATTTTTAATTTTTTTTAAATTTTTTTGATCGAATTTTTTTTCTACACGCTGAAACGCACTTTTTTGATTTTTTTAACATGTTGAATGCATTCCTGTGTACTGATTTACGATTTTCGTCGTAAATTTTTGCCGTTGCCTACGAATGTTTAGGTAGGTGTGGTTATTTTCTAGCAGAGCTAAAACAGTATTAGACAACGAATAAGTTTGTGTTATCCCTCACGTCAGTGCCCTTAGTATTACGATCTATTTATCTTTTGGAAATGAGTTACCTAAGTTCATACCTATACAGAGTGTCCAAGATTTTTGTGCTCAAATTTTGAGGATTTTTTTTTAGCTAATAAGCAACAAAAAGATCCTATTAGAAATTTCCGTTTAATTCCTCGTTTCCGGAAGTATTTTCCATTTCAAGTTGTTTTCGTGTTTTCGACCTTATAACCTTAAAATATCCATAACTCCTTTAGTTTACAGTGTGAAATTAAAAATAATTGTACCTTTGAAAAGAGCGTTAAATTTCCAAGAAGATGAGAACCAGATTGATAGAAGTTGTATTTTTTGTGGGAGTTTTTTGAGCCCAAATTTCGAAGTTTTTTCAATAATGGCATTTTAAACCATTTTCTTCGTATTCTTGGTCGGAAAAAATATCGACGTTTTCACTTTGGGCTCAAAAAACTCCCACTAAATGCAACTTTCTTCACCTTCAATCGGCTTGGATCTTCTTGGAAATTTAACCGCTCATTCCAACGGTATAATTATTTTCAATTTCACGTTTTAGAAAGGGAATTATGGCCATTCCAATACGGGAATATTTTTGTTGTGTTGGCAAGACTGATGTGACGTCAGATGGGGGGCGTGACGCCAGAGAGGGGCTGTTATCAATAGCTGACCGTTATCAGTGATAAGAGTGATATGCAACTGATATCAGTGTTATGCAAACCCCCCCGTTTTTACACTAGGTACTCGAATACTCCCGAAACAAGAGGTCTAAAACATAAATTTCCAAGAGGAACTTTTTGTTGCAAAGTAGTTGAAGAATCGATTCTCAAAGTTTGAGCACAAAAAAAGTGGAAACCTTGTATAATTGAGGTCTTTTAAGTCTATTGAGATTGATTATCCGTTGAGGTTTGAACTTATCAGGTCCTTTTCTATGTTTAAACGATTTTGTGCTCGAAATACTGTTTTATCCCTGCACCCAGAACAGGTACTTTTGTAGGCAACTAGTGATTTAGTTTTTTTTTAAATAATTTCGAAGGCATATTTATTTTATTATTTTTTTCGTTGATAATTGAGAATCAAGGTACCGATCGACAAAATGTTTTTTTTTTTTCATTATTATAGTCCAGTACTGTCCCCCCACACTACACACACGCACACATACACACCACAATGCTGCATTAGTGTCTTGTTATAGCCTTAGGCTGATTATGGTGTACCCTGACCCATTTTCCCCTCATCAAAATGCATTTTTATTTCGAGGGACTCTTCTGTTCATGTGCAGGGGGATTTCAAAGTAATCCGAAAAAAATGGCATCTCATTGAAATTTTCATGCCTGAATAAATATTTATGAATTCTTAATTATATTTTTATTTTATTTTTCAACTGATTGAAAGAGTAAAATTTATGTACAAAATTAATGTATGATTCTACCATTTTTCAACAAATTTTCAACATTTGTTGAAACTAGCTAGTCCACTGTCTATTTTTTACTCAAATGAATGGTGAAGAGACCAGTATAATGTAGTTAGAGGGTGGTTTTCTTTGTCATGAGAATGCAATTTTCTGCCTCAACTTTTCTCTGATTACTTTGGGTGTTCCCTGCCTTGTTTTTTTTTTTTTTTCGAGAACAATTCCTACTAGGAGCTCATTTTTACTGAATGAAATCTGAGCTATTTCGCTAAAAAGCACATATGACTGCTTCTGTAGCAACCTTGAAGAAACTCTGCACAGACTACCATAAGCGAATTGACGCTCTGGAGAGGAGTAAAATTGACATCGAATTCGAAGTGGAGAGACGTGACCTTGAGGTTAGGCCAAAGCCCTGGAGCCAAAAACAAAAACTCACCATTTAAATTGAAATAATAACTCGTCCATTTCGACTAAGCACTGTTGAAAATATTTTAAACTTGATGAAATCAGCAGGAAAGCCCTCGGGATGTGTCCTGCTCTACAAGCACTGACATCAAACGGAAATGAATTTTGACATTATCATGACACCTCAAACCTGTTTAAAAATTATTCAAAATTACATCAATAGTTTCGTCAACGCGTTGAGCACCTGGACCAACAACAGGTCACCAAAAACCACTAAATTGACTTAATTCACTCCAAAATTCTGTAAATATCGTAGTGAATGCATGAGTATTGAAGTTTTAAAATTCATAGTTGATCAAAAGGCATAGTCGACTGTTCTATCCATTGTATTAATTATAGGTACGTGTTTTACTAGCGGAAATAAAAATAATAAGTTCAAAAACTCCTCAAATTCCATGACTTATCGAAGTTTAAATTTATTTTCAACAGTTTTTTGGGCGATTATTTTATTAGCTATGGATGATTATTTTTTTAGCAAATTAACTTTTTTGGAAATTACCGTATTTAAATAATTGCTTACGTCGTTAATTCTACTTTTAGGATGTATTTTTTTCAATGTGTGTATTTTTATTCACATGGATGAAAATTTCAATTTTTCACGTAATTTTTTCAAACAAGGAAGAAAGTTTGGAAAATGATGAATTGTTGTTGTTGTCATCCATGTGAAAGTTGCAGTCGCTTTTTATTAAGATTGGCTCTGGTATCGTGTGACAAACGTGATTGGATGTAGGACAGGCTGATTTGATTATTTATTTGAAGTTCTTCGATGACAGAACTACCCAGAGCAGAAAATGATGTACCATAACAAGGGGTTGTGTCAACTGAGGGCTGTACGACTGACAGTAGTGTTCCATGATTTTCATCTGTTCGATGATCTATCCATCTATGTATCTTTTCACTGTACACCAAACTGGATGAAGCTCACTCTTCACTCACCTTTGAATCTCAGGGTTGTTCCATGCCTGCTCTAAACGTAGTGTTTCTATTAATTTGATAATGCAATACAACACCGACAATGGGATGTAATGTATAGGTTCATCGAACACAAGCAGTTACAACAAACGAAGATAGCCAAACACTCGTACTTTACCATCTCATTTAGTATTGCTCATCAACAGACTTTTCTCAAGCAATTCATCAATTATTGTGTCCAGCAAACAATTGACCATTATTCAGATATTGCTAGTAAGTATTATGTTGACTGGGCTTCTGAGCTATTTGAAATGTCTGAACTTGAAAACATCTGCCAGAATCTTGATAATTTTTCTGGTTACTGGGCTGGGTAGAGCAACTGTTGCCAGGACCTTGGCTTTCTTACTTGAAACTTATTAGACAACCTACCTGCTCCAACAGACTGGAGCTGTGATAAAAACGAAAGAAGAGAGCAAAGAGAGGAGCGAAGAGAGCAGAGAGTTGGACAATTCAGAATGGAGCGAGAGTCATGCAGTTCAAATCCTTCTAGGCGATTTAAAATTATTATTTATTTTTGGAAAACTCGTCATTGAGAATGTGGTATTTACTTTGGGGGCTAAAACTAGAAGGGGACGTAATTAATTAATCGCGACAAGTACACGGGGAATTTCATCATTTCTACGATGAACTTCGAGAAGATTCCGACAGGTTTTATGAATATTTTTTATGGATATTACGACATTTTATTACATGCTAGATAAAGTATAGCACAGATAAATTGCATTTTAACCCCAATTTTGCCTGTTGGGATCAGTGATAAGAGCGACAACAACAAACTTGATTTATTCGCTCTTATCTTTGCTTGACTTTGAGGAGCTGCCCCACTCTGCGCTCCTTCATATGCCTTCCTGCTTTTGTTTTCTTCGCTTCCTTCCCTTGCTCTTTAGCGCACTCCAGTCTGTAAGCACCCTAAGGTAGTATGCTGAACTGTTGAACTATCGAGGCACTGTTACGAATTTCATATTGCCACGGTAGCTTCATAGCAACCTATTGAGAGTCTTGAGACTGTTCAGTGCTGAACCAAGCAAATATTCTCCTCAGGTTGTTAAGCTGATGACTACAGCGATCGTTCTTGTAGCCAGAACCTTTGCAAGGCTATCGGGTTACCAGATACCGCTGGCATTGCGGTATCTCTTTTTCATGGACCAATAATTTCTATCATTTCACACGTGTTCTCCATTCTTTTCACTACTTGCCACACGATACCAATTCTGCCACTACTTTTTTTTTTTTTAGCCAACGCTTTTTTGTGTCGCTAATTTTTGTACAAACGTAGGTTTTTTGGTTTTTGATCATTAGATTTTTTTTTGTGTTTTGAAAACTATAGTTTTTAATTTTTGGCGATTTTTTTGGCAATATTAAAATTTAAAAAGCGATTTCTACTTATTCAACTTTTGACGTAAAAATCTAACCATCTCTTATCGGGAATGTACTTTACTTTGCAGATAATAGGATTAGGGAAATTTTGAAAAGAAGTGTAAAATGTTTCAGCTGCCCTGCAGACGATTTGTACTGAATATCTCAATAAAATCTGCAGACTAGAGGGGGACAAGTGGGATCTCGAATATGCCATAAATATGAAAGCGTTTGAGGTGAAAACTTCAAGATAAAAGAATATTGTAATAAAAAGCGATTTTTTGTTACGTTCAGTGAGAAACCGAGCTAATACCGAAAAGTAGGAGAAAAGCCACTCAAAATGGGGGTAACAGCTGTGCAGGAAGAGTTCCCCATTATTGCTTTCTTGTGGTTCCTACAGTTTTGAGAACACTCTATTTTTTTCCTCTTTCGCCTTTTTTCTCTTTTAATTTACTTTTAATTTTTTTTTATTTTTACTTTTGCCCTTTCTGCCTAATATAACAAGCCAACAAGGTCTGATTCGGCAAGACTTTTTTCTTTTTTCCTTAATTAACTATATTTTCTGGCGAATAACTCCTAAAATATAGCGAAGAATCAATTTTGCACAGTAGTAGTCAAATAACTTAGAAAACGCAGTTGATTTTTTAACCCACTTCACTAACTCTGGTCTGGTTAGCTAAGGAAACTGACAAATTCCAAGAACCATCGGAATTAGCCAAAAATACCTGGAAAAAAAAAAAAAAAATGATTGGTTTCTGTTCAAAATATTGAGGCACCTATCCAATTTATATTTATTTTATTTTACTTAATTAAATTTATATTTAACCACTCACTTGCCACAATAGCTCCCCCCAATAGTGAAACTCCCTTTCGTAATATATTTGATTGTGCTTCCACTTCATAACGAGGGAGGACGTCGTTCAGTACGACTCAGTTCCTAGATTACTTATTGACCAAAACCCAGTATTCAGCTCACATTCAATTGCTTCATTTAAAATAGGCATCTTTCCCGATAGATAAATTCGATTAAAAAAATTGGTAGATCCCTCGATATTACATAGATACTTGTGCGAAAGGAGCACCATGGCCCTACGAATCTAGCTGCTGTTTTCATTGGCATTACCCTATAAATGTATTTTCTTGTTCACTTTCAAAAATTGTTTAAAGAGGGTTTAAAAATAACTGTTATTTTAAATTATGATTTAATTTTTTTCCAACTCACCTTACAATGGTGCATAGGTATACAACAATTTCTATAGTCAATCATGTTGAAGAACGCAGGAAAAGTTTTGAAAATTTCAGATTTAGAAAAAAAAAAAATTAAGAATAAGAGTTCTTTTCAATTTTTATTTCTTCAAACTGATAACAGTTATTTTTTCGTTTAAAATATAATTACAAAATAAAAAAGACTAGAAAATAATAGTTAGATGATTTTTACTTTTCGATCCAATAATAAATATTAAGTTTTGATTTGTATTTTTTCGTCTGAAAAATAAAAATTATAATTCGATTTTTATTTTTGCGATCGACAAAAGACTGATAACTATATATTATATAGATTTTCTTGATTTTTCATTAAAAATTTGACGGATTTTTTTCCTAAAAACAATGTGAAAAAATTGTTGTACATAGTATATTAAAAGTGATGTATGATTTTTATAATGTCTTATTTTTTAAAGATACGTAGGTACTTACATTACCTACATATCTTGCGAAGACCAATTCTTCAGATTAAAACTGAACAAAAAATTCTGATTTTTCGATAAAAAAAAAATAAGAATTGGCCTTTCTCCTGAATCAAAATTTAAAAAAAAAACATTTATTTTTTGATCGACAAAAAATATTTATTTTTGGATCCGAAAAATAAAAATTTAAAGTCACAGTTAATTGTTATTTTATGAGGAAAATACTAAGAATTAACTTCGAATTTTAATTCTTTGGAAATGGCTAATTTTTCAGATAAAAATCACAAAAAACCTGTTATTTTTCAATTTTTACGAAAAAATACATTATTCTTTTGAAATGCATTATCCCCAACCGCTTGCTACTTTGGGCTTAAATACTTTTTCAGTTTAGCGATAAAATTTAGAATGAGATATGAAATTCCTTATCAGTTCCTTAGCTACTCAGGCTCCTTTCTTCTCCCAAAAAAAAGCTTTTTCCTCTTAATTTTAATTTGACTTAGGGTTCAAAGGACATGAACGAAAAAATTGTTGCTCGCTTACAGCAGGAGTTCAGACAATTTGCCGTCAGTTATGGGAAAGGGTAGCCAGGCTAGAAGAGGAGCTATATGACACTGAAAGATTGTACATTGTTAGGGAAGCGGAGGTATATTTTGTTCACTTTTTTTTTGTCATCATACCCTACAAAACACACTCAAATAAACCAGCAGTGCTTCTATAGCGTCCAAAGAACTTGTTTCCATACAGCAACATGAACAATCGTTTCCCCTCCTCGTTCATCCTCACCACAATATCAACTAATCGTGGGTGATCCCGAAATCACAGATCATAGCTGAGGCAGTGCTGGTTGACAATTTCTTCTAGATGTGCTGTTTTCGTTTGTAATCAGTTCTAATCATCATCTTACACTTAAACGTACAATATTCTATTTTTTATTTGATACTCCTTGGAATGCTCATAGTTTTATAGGTAGTAGTTACTGGTATAATAATTTGTTGAATCAATGAATATTAAATTTTATAATACAGCACACAAAAGTATGTACTTAATTAGGTTCACATTTGTGCGTGTTGTTTCATTATTTATGGACTTCAGATCAATTTTTCATAGTGATTTTAGTTAGACCATTTATTTAATTCATTTGCTTCCTTTTTTTGTTTTTTGTTTAATTCGCCCCGACATTTTGCTCAGATGATCTAAAGGAACTTTGTCAGCAGTACCACAATCGGTGTTATACGTGCGAGGGTGAGAAATGGGACTTGGAATATGAAGTCCGCAAAAGGGACTGGGAGGTAAAAGAAAAAAAGACAAGAATAATTTTGTCCAAAAGAAATAACTAAAATCGCGTCAGTTTTGGCCCCTATGTGTTTATTGTTTACGTTTTTCGCTTATTTATGTGTCGCCCCCGTTTGCAGGAAAATTTTGTCATTTAAAGTCAATCATTAGTTTGATTTTTAGTGCATTTTGGCCTTTTTTATTTATTATTTTCTACTGGTAAATTAATGAAAATTTGGTAGGTAATTGTTGACAAACATAATAGTTGGTGATTAGAAATTTTAACTTATTTTCACCTTGATAAAACACCAACAAATAAACTAATTCTCTTCCATCTCCTGCAAAACAATTTAAACTTCGAAGTATTGAATAAATCTATTAAGTACTGTTTTTACCACTGAAAACGAAAGAATTCATTTGCCTTATTAAACGCCTAAAACGTTATTTTGAATGTTAGGTTAATTTTAACTTATATTTTATACCTGCGTTGGTATTTGTTCTACAAAGAATAAGGTTCCAACTGATATAGGTCCGATTTTGTTTCGAAGAAAGTGTTTTTAAGGCCTCTATGCACTTTTTCCGTACGTGTTTTGATTGTCTTAAATGTCTGATTGTCTCTTTATGTTATTTCCACGAGAGCCCTATTCTTCCATTGTCATCAATGGAACTTGTATGTTCAACTTTCATGTTCTTAATGTTCGTTTGAGTAGTTTTTGTGTCTCACTTTGTATTCGATTGAGAAGCTGTGAAACACGGATTGTATAATTTGCAGCTCCTCATCCAAATTGTAGGTATGTTATCTGCCGGTACGTTTTCGGGATGAAAGTATTTTCCTTTCTCATCGGTTCAATTAATATTCAAGTTCCCATTGGTGAACGATTCTAATTAGTTTAGAATTAACGAGTTTATTCTGCGAAAAGTTCAATTAGATATGCATTTTATTAAGACTTGAACCAAAATTTAAGATATATTATTGTTCCAAGTATCTACTGTTAGACCACTATGTACTGCTGATCAATATTTTGTGATATTACTGAATTAGTTTGTTCACATTTTAGCAGTGAAATTATTCCAATAAGGAATAATCTTTTTTGATAAAAAACTAAATTATTAGGTAGGTATTTATAATATACCACCAACCAATGAGCATTGCCAAGGAACTTTCACATTCATCATTTTTCAGTGAAAAACAAACCCCATTTTCTTCCCCTATTTGTCGAAAGTTTTCCTAAACAAACCTAGGTCTTAAAAACTTTCCTAACCCACTTTCAAGGAATAAACACTTCTTGAAAAGAAGTTGGTGTGAATGCTACCTACTTAGGTACCTCTCAGAATCCATATGCTCATAATACCCATATCAAGACCACATTTTTCAACGATGAAAATAAATTATGGTATTCTTTTTAGTGCAATTTGTGTGTTAAAAGGTCAATTTCATCAATTTGTTGGTAAATAATTGCGAGTAGATGTCGCAATGTTTCTAACAAAGAACCTTCGGGTATAATAAATGGAGGGCTATTGCTTATCTTTTCAACTCTCTAGTTCTGGCGTCGAACCATACGATCCGCCACTGTCGCGATTGTTTTTATCGAACAACAAGACAACCGCCATTTTGCTTTTCTTCTTCTTCTTCTTCTTCTTCTTCTTCCAGTTTGCTTTTCGATACAGTACGACAGTGGTGGCACGTATGCTTTGACGTCTGAACTAATACCAACAGCCCTCCATCTATATAATACTTACTCAAAGCAAAGAACACAACAGTCGTCCTCATTCAAATTGAAAACATTCCCTCCTTTTATCGAAAGTCCGAATCAGTGTATGACTCACAACTTGCCTTCACACCAACTCAAAACATCACAATTATTTCTGCTTTGTAGTAAATTTAAATTATTCTATTGGTTGGATTTTGATTTTTGCTTCCAATAGATTTTTTATCATTTTTTTGCTTAGCGCTTTCATTCACCACTCCTCCCTATTTTTTGCCTTTTTTTTCTTCGACTATTTTTGCACAGATTCCCGGATTTTTGTCATTTTTTTGAAAACTACAACTTTTTTGTCATTTTTAATGAGATCTTTTAAAGGGACAGTACAGTTTTGAGGTACCTATATTACTTTGTAAGTCTTGTGTATTATATTTTATGTTTTCTTTATTATGTATAGGCGAAAGTATTTTGATTCATTAGGTTAATTAGGTTTTGTGACTAACGTTTTGTGGTTTTGATGCTGTGTAACTAAAATCAAGTGTTTTGTGTTCATGTAAATTCGTATTCGCTATGAATCGCCGTTTGAAACGGAATGGCTGTACTAATTTTTAACATTTATACGTACTTTATGTTTTTTTTTGGTAATTAATGTATTTTTCAATTACCTACCTATAATCATTGTTATTTACCTACCCGATGTCTTATATGTCTACTATATTCTTTTTTAAGTTAACTTCCCGAAAGAAATTCAATTTAAATAATTTGAAATGCTGTGATCTAAAATGACTACTAGGCGACTTTGTTTTACAGAGTATTTTCCCTTTCAATATTTTTAAATTTTTCTCCTTGGAAATAATTTGTTTTTTAAGTTTCCTTGTTTGTTTTGTTTGTGAAGAAATGTAAAACCTAAAAACGTTAACTAACACGCTATCTAGATACGTTTGTTAAGGAAAATAATTAAATTTGTGCACAACCAATTTTCTATATTTGGAGTATTATTAATGAAACGACTTTTGAAAATTTCAAAACCAGTACAAAGTTTTTAAACATGAACTTCGATAACCTTCTATCACGTATATCATTCTCAATAGAAGGATAATCTCAGTTAGAAAATCACAGGAATAATGATTTTGTCTAAATATATATATAAAAACCTAAAATAAATAAATTGGAAAACCTTTACCTCAAATTTATTTAAGTTTGAGTTGATCCAAAAAATTATTTCGTTATTACCAATATTATTTAAATGTAAGCATATTCAACCGGATACGCCGCTCCCAGGTTGTCCTGATAAACACAAGAGTTTGTCTGAGAATAACAACTGTTATTACAAAATCACATAACCGACTTGAAAATGCCGTAATTTTGTCCAGCTTGAAAGTTTTGGCTAGCTATATTTTTACGCTTTTTATTGTTGATATATACAGTCCACGTGAACAATTTTTGTTTTTACTTATTCGAATTTTTTTTAAAATGATTGTTTAATTATTAGGTTTTCCTAATTTTTTGTATTTTTGGGTGTTTACTCCCATTAATTTTATTGCACTAACAGTTTATTTCGTGTGACTCATTATAGATCGCCGACCTCAACAGCCAGGTCAACGACCTCCGTGGTAAATTGTAAGTATAAATGATTAAATGAAAATTGATATATGCATTACTGATTTACGTTGTCGTTTTTTTGTTCTTCAAAATTTCATCAACCAAGTGTCAACGTTTCTACTAATCAGTAAATTTCGAAAAATCTCCTTCATATTATTTATGAGGAAACTCTTTTGACCTACAAAAAATAATTTATGCCGAAACACAGTGGCTGGGATCCGGCAAAAACTAAGCTCCGCTCCAAATTTATTGGAAACTTTGTGCTGATCTCGAATATACCCTCACGTGAAATAGCTACTTCCTACTTCCTAGCTAGCTTTCCTACTAGCTACTTCCTACCTATATAGGCTCCTTCACGTGAAATAGTACTTAGCAGCAAATTTATTTTTAAAAAAACCTAGAAAATTCAAGTTTTTTGGCCATTTGAAACTCCCAAAAATTTTTTTTTTTTTATAAAAGAAAAGTTGAAGACCTGAGAGTTCTGCGTCGAATGAGACCAATGCCAGCTCATCAAGTGTTGGTGATTTTTAGCGATTTAGCGTCCGTAGTCGCGATTTTTAGCGATTTTCACTCGTGAAGACGAAAAAACGGAAAACTTTGAAAAATCACCAACACTTGATGAGCTGGCATTGGTCTCATTCGACACAAAACTCTCAGGTCTTCAACTTTTCTTTTATACCTACTAAAAAATATTTTGGGCAGTTCAAATGGTCAAAACGTGAATTTTCTACTAACTAATTCTACATTTCTATCTAACTAATTAGATAATTTAGGTATAGGAAAATGGGGAAATTTCTGTACACTTAGAGGGGAGATTAGTTTTTTCGGTAAACGACCATTTGTGACACAGTGGGGGGTTGTTAAACGTTTTCAAATCAACCAATTTACGCTTTTAATTTATTTTTCCAGCGTCAAACCTACCTTGAAAAAGGTTTCCAAGTACGAAAACAAATTCGCCAAGCTCCAGAAGAAGGCTGCCGAGTTCAACTTCAGAAACCAACTCAAGGTCGTCAAAAAGAAGGAATTCACCCTGGAAGAAGAAGACAAAGAGGTAAGTTGTCATATTTTCTTATTTGATGGGAATAAATATGTAGTAATATAAAAATCGTCGTTGTATTATCTGTACGAGATATATTTAGGTACATCACGAATTCTGCTTCGTCTGAATTAGTAGGTTCAAGAATGAGACTTACCGTATTTCATCCTTGAATTGACTCGTATAATTATATCCAATTTGTTTAATGTTCTTATTTCTACATAATTACTATAAATTTCGTATTTTTTTTTTTTTAATCGAATCTGTTTACACTTACCCACGTTTAAGAATTGCATAGGAGTAGGTAAGTATCATTGTATTCATCTTTTGACTTGATTACCTGCTACGAATTCAAATTTATCATTTGAAATTAGGAGGACCTCAGCGTTAATATTGGTTTGTAAGGTTTGGGAAAACTGGAAGAAGTGGTTTGTTGAGAATTTTGTCGTCTTGTCATCGTAATAGGGAGTTTCTGTTCTTCCCGTTATGTTTACACGTTCAACCATGGAAACGATACGCCTAGCAGATACGGGAAGAAGGACCAATGAGCTTGAAGGTTGAAGCACTTCGCAGAATTCTTCCCCGTTCTTCCCATCAGAAGCAGCTCTTTCCGAGTAGGTACGGGAAGAACTAAACCTTTGGGGGAAGAAAATGCTTCAAGCTCATTGATCCGTCTTCCCGTGTCAGCTCCACGTATATTGAATACTGAATATTATTTATTTGTCAAAACACATTGTGCTGGAAAATTGTCAAATAGATACATGTAACAGAAAATAATAGAAGATAAAACAACAAAAATGTGATGGGCCTACCAGTCCTAAGTATAAGTCAACTCAACACCGTGATACTGCCCTGCAGCCTAGAGGTATATCGTTTACACGGTTGAATGTGTAGATATGACAGGAAAAACAAAAGCTCTTTATTATTAACACAGTTCCTAACAGTTGCCCACAAGCAGACCTCAAAATGTTTTGTTTAATTATAGGTGTGAATGGGTGGGTAACTCTCGGACAGAAAGTTTGTGGTGAATGTAACCTATCTTATAACATTCAAATATATTCTTGTGGTTTTATGGATAGCGTGAAGGTTTAGCTGAAGTAGGTACTGAGAGGGTGAAGCTGTGATCAGGGGGAGGTCTGTAACTTTGGGGTTATCACAACTGTTGAAAACTACTGTTGGAAAGTCATAACGGCAGAACGACTGTTGTAACAAACTAACAAGAGTTGTGAAAAATTATCGAGTTGGTACTCAATGTATCGACCGGAAACGATGTATCGATTGTAAATGTCCGTGGAGAAAGGAAGAAAACATGGCAATTAAAATAGTTCAAATCACTAAAAATTACCACAACTTGATGTATCACAGAAGATGTCAAATCGAGCGTGTCTCCCCCAAACTTCCCTCCAGCCAAAAAAGCCTTGTCAAATTAGTGTAGTTTCACTAGATCGAGAACGTGGAAGCAGCCCATAGTTGAGTATTTGCTCACGAGAGTGCCTAGGTAGGCTTGAACAGATGTTTTTGTCAACTTTTCCAACTTTTAACATGACTACTTCGTCAGTTGTGACAAATTCCAACAATATTCTATTCAAAATTTCTCTTTTGACCAACCTAAAACGTGGGGGATATTTTGGGGACTTTTAGTTTTTTATGGGGGGGGGGCTTTCCTGCTGAATTTGGTGGGAATATTTTGTGCGGACAAGTTGGCAGCACTGGTCAGAACCCCTTCCACCATTTTACTGGTCGTACAGTGGCCTCAAACTTTCTGTTCTGGAGTTTTTGAAACACCCCACACCTATACTTAGGTACTTTTGGAAAATGTATGGTTATTATTTTACCTATCTTCTCTCCAACTAGTCCCTTGTTACTGATTCTTCTTTTATATAAAACAGCCGAAGAAATCGGAAAAGGCGGAGTGGCAGAAGAAATGAAGGGAAAACAAGCACACCATCTCACAAAATAAAATAAACGAAAATCTTTCACACGTTTACCAATTTTATAACACGGTCCTCACAAATTATGTTCCTTAAATAATTTGTATAATCCATCCTCGCACTACAATCAATATTAATATTTAAATACAAAATCATAAAATACGTCCGTTCAAATTTGTGTGTAACACCCCCCTCCCAATGTTTTTTGTGTTGCTTTTGTGTTTTTTCCCCTTTTAAATTTTGTTGTTGCCCCAATTTTTGTCGTTTTGTACAATTTTTTGTTGCAATGGAGGAAACAGAACTACCTGAATAACGCTTTAAAATCCGTCGCGCCAAGACCTTTTTTGTGTGTTTTTCCTCAAAGGAAACGAAAACGTTTACCTACCTACAGACTTTTGTTTTTAATTTGTTTTTTCGATTTGGCATATTTTTGTCGTTTTGTTTTATTTTTATTGAGAACCAGGGCAGATTCTTGAGTAATCGACATGGTACTCAAAAATCATTTTATGACTGAAAAAGTAGAGTAGGGACCTATTTCGAATTTAGGTAAGCAGTTTATGAAACCGGAGCAAAATCGAAATAATTTTAAGGTGTTCAAGGCAGAGGTGAGACAATTTCAAAACACTTTCGAGAATTATAACATTGGTTTTTAATTTTTTGTTACATTTTCTCTTTATATTTTTTTTAACATTCACTGAATGCTGTAGACAGCTTTTAGGCAGCCTTCTTCCCAAATATGTAAATATTTTCATGTTTTATTTTTGCTTCAATTGTAGTTTTTCCCCTTTGAATTTAGCTTTTATGTCTGAGAAATCGAAATAAATTCGATTTCGTGGCGTTTTTTCTTCTTCAAAATTTGGAGTTTGAAAAAAACATTTTTTTGGACGTAAAAATCATTCTATATCGTGAATCTGGTTTTTCTGAGTAGGCTATGGAGAAATTATTCCTTGTACATACGCATTCCCTGTTCGTTTGCTGAATGTGTTCATGTTTTGTGGGTTCCTATTCCTTCAGCCATCGATATTCATCTGAATACTAACAATCATCACTTTTGCTTTCCTATGTCACCCATTCATTCCATTATTGCAACTTTGTTCCAAATGTGTCTACGCAGGTTAGTCTTAAGTACTAAGAAAAATTAATTTAAATCATTGAACATACTATTGCTTGTTTCTTGATTTTTTCAAGAATTCAACCAGTGGTTTTTTCAAACAGATATTTCCATCCTTTAAATTGCGACAACATTCAATTTTCTGATTGACTTTGTGGTGCTGGGAGTGTACAAACCCGTTTTATTTCTTCATTGTACCTATTCTGGGTTCAATGTTTTTGCATATTTCTGCATCAGTTTTGCCTTCATATTCAAATGTTTTCAGAAATAGTTTAGAAAGTTTAGTAGAGACATTCGACTTTTTTTTCTTTTTTTGTTGTTGTTGTAAAAACAGCCAATGGGCTACAGACGTTGGTCGGAATTTGGCATTCTCGACCTTGGATTCGAATTCATCACCCTAAAAACCACCGTGCTCAAATTTTCAACTCTCAAGCTGGGTTCAGATTGAGGCGTAACGCCGTACTCACGTCTGCAAAACCGCACATCATCAGAAATGTCCAACCTACGCAAGATAACGAAATAGATGGGGAGGCGGGGGGAGGTCCACCCCGGGTACCTCCAGGCCTAGCTACGCCACTGTGCGCATCAAAGCTGATTGTATTTAACTTTTTTCGCCCCTTCAGTTGAACGGTTGACGGCGTTGCGGTTTTACGGTTATTTGGTTTCTTACCTGATTGGCTAACTATTAGCCAATGAGATCGAATTACGGTTTTACGGCCTTGCGGGTCAGCGGACGAGATTACGTCGTAGCGGCTTAATGTGAACCCGGCTTAAAGCCGCAAAATATCAAAAATTTTGAATTGAGGATAGTCTGGTTCAAAACTCGTTCGGTTGTAAGACCGTGAAGATGGAGAACAGACAATTAGCCAATCAGATTCAATGAGGTTTTGAGGACTGCAGTATGCCTTAATGTGAACCCAGCTTTAAATCCAATCAGTTCAAGGCTGAAAAATTATAAACAGCTGATTAAACTGGCATGAAAATGCGAGGTTAAAGTAGATATTCTACGGCTGTGACGTCATCAGTAAACATTATCCAAAGATGCCTAGAATTCCTTCTTTGTGTCTTTTTGCCTTGTTGTGCACGCTGCAGCAATAATTGCCAAACAAACTCCTTCAATATTTTACTATGTAAATTTGCCATAAATAGGTACCTAGGTATTTTACTATTAAATGAAATTATTTACTTATGAAATAAAGAGGTACCATACATTTTAGTAAAATATTCTTGCAAACTCGGCCATCAGCCCTTTCGTTTCATGGATTTTACACTCGAGGGGACAAAATGCGTTTTGGCTGATAACGTTGGCGGTATTTTCCACCAGTTGTTTTGCCTCCTATTTTTGAAACTTTGAATTTTAAACTATTTAAAAAAATCAATACCTAGATACTTTTAAAGGTTTTTTCCATAGTTTTTCGTAGATACAGGGTTAGATCTTTGAGAAACAAGAATTCGAAAAAATTACGTCTGTCGCCCATTTAACTAATGAAGTTTTCCAAAATTAATTTACTTCGGATAACAATTCCTGTCAAGGCACTCCTCTAAACTCAGTAAGAGCGTTTTATATTTTTTTTAAATAACTAGGTAAGTACTTACGGCACGTAAAACCTCCCTGTAGGTATATATTCGATTTCATGAAATGTTGCTGCAAGTGAATGATTGAACCAAAACACAATTTCGATTGTCATATTGAATTTTTAAAATACCCACTAGATAACGTGGGAAATAGTGCCTACGTAACAATTGAAGTGTAAACCTGCGAAATGCTGGTTGCATGTCGTCCCACGAAACTCCCAATCCCGTCATATGTGATGTATGCTTCCTCTGTCCCTCGTATCTCCTACCTTGTACATAATACCACTTTTCACAAACCCACACTTGTACATAAAAAACACGTCTACTGTAAATACCTTCTTTAACACATTTCTCTATTCTTGGATTTTCTTGAAAATTGGGATTATTTGAGATGTGCCTTTACTATTCCTTCATTTTTCAGGATTTCACTTCCCACATTTTTACGAATTTAATAATTTAAATAAGTTATTTGAAATTTTTCAGTGTTTAGTTCTGCATTTTCTTCGGGTGTTTTTGAATTTTTTCGTTTTTATTCTCTTTGTATTTTTACAAGGTTATTCCTCAGTTACACTAGTTTTGTTTTCATCTGATTTTGTGCCACCAACAAGCTGTATATATATATTCCGCTTTTTACCTGAATATTGTTATTATCGATTATAATTACGAGTTATCTTTTTAGGTACTCACGTAGTTATTGGGAAAACATTTTGTATGTATTTGAGTTACCTTCCTAATTCTTGCTGGATTTCTCTGCAAGAAAATTCAGTACCTCATTTTTCCGAAGGTGTCACACTTTTACCCAAAAGTAAAGGATGTTAAGATAGTGTGGAAGTTGAAAAAAGAGACATTTTGATTTTCCAAAAATTCTGTTACTTCTCCAAGGTTTCGAAAACGTTATGCCCTCAACTGTCCAACTTTTGACGAGGTATCAAAACAATCTTGATGTACTGAAGTTGGGCTTGAATAACAAATTAATATTTTTACTGTCAAAAGATAGATACAATTTTATGTCTTATATAAATTGTTTGTTGAATTTTAAAACGTTGAAAAAGTTGAAGATGATAGGACTACCTAGGTACCGATTTTTACTTTTCTCAGCCCAACTGAAAGGTGAAAAGGAAAGTATTTCAATCGTCAGAAGGTTTCGATCAAATCAAACCGTATCATATTTCCAGCACTTGCATAATAAAGTAAGGCAAAATGTGATAATAGCGTGATAATGCTGCGAATCTTTTTTCAGACAGAAAAATCCAAAATTCGTAACTCCTGAGATATGGTTAAAATATTATCATTTTTGTTCGAGCGACATAAAAATGTTGAGTTCAAGGAAATCAAAAAGGTTTAAAAGGTGATATTGACCAAGCCTTGGACTCTTTTACAGGGTGTACCAAAACCAATCCAAAAAACTTCAAGAATCAATTCTACAACTAATTTCCAACAAATTTTGTTTTTAAAACCCTGAGTTTTCCTGTTAAGTATTTGAATTTTCAAGTTTTTTCAAGGTTTTCGACCTTTGACCACTAAAATTATCATAACTCCTTTTACTGCAAGTGTACAAAAAGTAAAGATAAATAAATGTACTGTTTGAAAGAGCGTTAACTTTTTTAAATATAAGATATCGACTTACTGTCTTTCAGGGCGGGATTTATAGACGGTCCTCGAGTTTCAAGGAGATCTTGAGATGGTCTTCAAGGATTCCTTAAGCCGAATCCGTATTCCAAATTGCGAGGAGACCATCACAAGGTCTCCTTGAAACTCGAGAACTGTCTGCAAATCCCGTCCTTAGAGTAAATTTGCAACGCCTGACACTTGGCCTGAAGTCAAAATTACGATGATTTTTCAAAACTTGGCTTTTCTTTCATGCATCCTACTGATTTCAAACTCCACCTTGGCTAAAAAGCTTGAAACAGGCTCCATTTCATCGGCTTTCCAATCAATGGTTAAACTAATGAAGAATTGCTGAGGATCTTTTAGTTGGAAATTAGTTGTAGAATCGATTCCTGAAGTTTATTGTTGGATTGGCTTTGGACACGTTGTAGAGAGAAAATCAAATAAATGGGGTGATTGGGAGGAACCTACTTAACTATTGTAATGAGCTCCGACGGTGCGCCCTACTGGCGTAAAAACATAGCTTCCTACCTTCGGTGATGAAGAAGCAATTAGCTAGCTAGGAACCTTACCTATGGGGAATTATCATCAAATTTTTTTATTTTATTTTCTGAAATGTAATGGCTTAAAAGAAACAATATTGAAGTCGTAGAGCAGAAATAATGTATCTGTAATTTTAAAAAATTATTAAAATTTTCATTATTGTAATATGGCGGGAAAGTTACGTTGAAACGGGTGTTGTCTGTCATTGGCCAAAACCGTCCATGCCTGTCAACCAAACAAAACTGAAAACAGAAAATCTCCAAAAACAACACTGTTTTAGCTCCAGATTATTGAGAATATAATTAACTTAATTAGATAATTGATTGGATTAATTAATTATTAATGAATAATAATCAATTATTTAATTAACTTATTTGTTCACTGCTCCCTATGTGATCTCAGCACATCCTCTTTCAGTTGTTCTTTTAGTGTAGCGTGGAACCGGGCTCAAGGGCCCTCGGAATGCCTCCTGTTTTTCAAACAGCTGAGATTTTATTCAGAATTTCCTCCACACCGGAACGATAAACTATTTTTTCTTTGTATCAACAGTGTTATTTTATTCCACATAACAATAGAAGAGCAGAAAAAATTGATTTTATCATAGACGATCATTCCCCATTCCCGCTAAAAACCCCGTAGGGATTTCTGTGTTATAAGTTGGCAGAACTGCTCATTCCTACTTTCTCATTACCGCCATATTGCTGCATTTGCCTTTTGACCATCTCGTTTTGTCACTAAACTTCAACAAACGCTTTTCTTCTTTAACATTTTTTTTCTCTAAACTTCTGAAGAAGTGGGAATTACTGTTAGCAGGATGACATTTCAGAAGGCAGAAAAACGGGAAAAACGGAAACACTTCAGCTGATAAGTAGTTTGGCATTTACCAGCAGAATGCGCCGTTGGAGCTCATTACTTTGACTGCTGATCTAAAGTCTTCAAAAAATAGAAAATAATAATATAATAAAAGAAGTATTATTTTTGTAAAATTATTAAAATGTTACCAAAAATATAATTTTTGACTTTTTCAGAAAAAGGGTATCGTCGACTTCTCCAAGAAGGACCAGAAGAAGGTAGAGGAAAAAGCTGCGGCATAAGATGAACCGCACACGTTCTTAAAAAAAAAAAACCATCCATGCACTATTTATTTAAAATCAAAATAACATCTATTTTATGTACATAACACCTGATTTTTTGTTGTCTTTTAAATTTTGTAATATCCTTTTTAGTTGTGAGGATAGATTGTAATATCGTGCGGTTAAGAAATCGTTGCCCCGCGTTCGCCTCCATCCAGCATGTTTTTGTGTCTGTCAACATCCAACATCTATTCGCTTCCAACAACTTTATGTTTATGTTGCAATAAATATTAAGTTCTCTTGTGATATATGAACATGTTATGTTTGCCCTTGAATGTCCCTTCGTCCGTCCCGTTTGCCCTTCATTTTGTCCGTTTTTCAGCGTCAGATCTGCAAAATGATTTAATTGGAATATATAGGCTTAAGTAGGTACTGTACTGCCAAAAATTAAGCCTGTCGGGCCTTGCATGTGGTAGGTACATAGCGATGGTAAATAGAAAATGGTTTTGGAATCGAGCAAGAATTATTTTATTTTAGAATCCGAAAATTGACATTTAAAAAACCCTGTATATCTTCAGCATATTGCTTGAAATGTGGTAGAGTTGGGCAAAATTTAGTTACGAAATTAGGAATAAAATTTTCGAATAATTTATCCGTTATTCAAAGCAAATAACAAATAAATTCAAAAGTATCGTTCATAACGAACAAAAATAACGGATACTACTGTATTCATTATTTTTTATCCGTTATTCTAAATTTTTTAATAAAGAATAATTTATTTAAAACTAATTATTTGAATTATCCGAGTAAATCGCAAATTATTTTAATAACTGAATAATTGAATAAATAGGGATCGTGTTAAGTGATTTTTGGTAATTCATCTGCTGAGTGTATTACGACCTCTTAGAAACCTCCAACACAAGTCCTTGAGTCCTTATTCATAAGAAAAAGTTGATAAGTTTTCATTAAGACTTAAGTTGGAGGTTGATAGATCCTAACAAGATAGGTACTTATCCGAATAGTTCTTTCCGAATAAATTATTCTCAACTTCGAATTACGAATCATTTTCGCCTCATTTGGGTTTAGTATAATCGTTCATCGAAACTTCCCGTCATTGAACGACCAACCATTTGCTCCCATAGGTGCATAATTATATATTTATATCATATAGTAATAAAAAGGGCGCTAAATATAAATAACAACGAAAACACGATTGTGAACTATGATCTACACGTGCAGAAAACATTATGCTATTATCCATTGTTTTGGGAAATTTTCACTACTACTAACTTATAATGAACCTTATATACTATTATAATGAAACTGAGTTCATAATTATACTATTTTATGTAACAGTTGGCTGAAGAAGGTGACCAAGTTTCACCAATACATGTACCAATAAATAAGTTGGTACTACAAGACTCCGAAAATTGATTCCCAAAAAATTAAAAAAAAAGAAAAGGTTTTTGGTGGAAATTAGCATGACAGGAACGTATGGTATGATTCGGAATCAGGGCAAAATTTTTTATGAGAAAGGACAACCATATACAGGGTGGTCCACCTATTAGGCTCACCCCCTTTATTTTCTCTAATTTTGAGGGTAAAAAATTCATTCCAACGCTATTGTTCATAGTTTTTTGCGTAGTTTTAGAAAATTGAATAATTGCGCATTTCGCAATTGCGCAAACGTGCGCAATGGACATCATATCCATTTTTTCAAATGAGAACCCCCTCTTTTTATTTCAGATTTGAATTCTACGTAAAATTTCATGAACATTTGACCCCTTAATCGATTTTTTCGGCAGCGCGCGACCGGTCCAGTGAGCACGCAGAGATGCGCAATCCTGCTATTTCACTGAAAAACTAATTTAGGTAAATCACAAGTGTGGCACATGAAATTTCATCGTTTTTCAACGCTGATCCACTTTCTGGGGATCAGAGCCAAAAATGTGACCATTTCCAGTGAAAAATCACCATTAATATTTAAATGGGATTGAATAAATCATTTACTGGATTTCTATGGGATTGAATAAATTATTTATTGGATTTCTAATTATTATTATTAATGAATAAATTAATGGTGGTTTTTCACTGGAAATGTTTACATTTTTGGCTCTAATCCCCAGAAAACTCAGTCAAATCAATAAACGATTCACACCCCGTGAATCAGCGTTGAAAAACAATGAAATTTTATGTGCCACACTTGTGATTTACCTAAGTTAGTTTTTCAGTGAAATAGCAGGATTGCGCATCTCTGCGTGCTCACTGGACCGGTCGCGCGCTGGCGAAAAAAACGATTAAGGGGTCAAATGTTCATGAAATTTTACGTAGAATTCAAATCTGAAATAAAAAGAGGGGGTTCTCATTTGAAAAAACGAAGTTGATGTCCATTGCGCACGTTTGCGCAATTGCGAAATGAGCAATTATTTAATTTTCTAAAACTACGCAAAAAACTATGAACAATAGCGTTGGAATGAATTTTTTACCCTCAAAATTAGATAAAATAAAGGGGGTGAGCCTAATGGGTGGACCACCCTGTATACAAATTTACCGTACTTCGATGATTCTTTGAAAATTCGTTAATTAATTATTCATGCTGCATGACTGGAAGTTTTGTGTCCACCCTTTATGATGTGCCTACCTGTACCCCACCATTATTTAATATAACAGCCTGGAGAATGCCGTTCCAACGTCCTTGTCTTGTCCACCGTCGTGTTCTGTACCTGTTCTCTACTGTGTGCTCGACTTGCTGATATCAGGTGTCTCCTCCATAGGTTTCACCACAAGTAAGTTGAAATAAATTTATTATAATAATCGACATTATTTGCATTTATAGGTAGGTAATAAAATTACCTTCTTATTACGAATTAAAATAGAGAGGTAGGTACTTGGCACACGTGCATTAGGGATGCAAAA
>JAEMON010000013.1:13800562-13815227 GCA_030264115.1 Lygus lineolaris
TCGATTTTTCGATTCAATCGAAAATCGATTTGCATCCCTAAAGTGCATTTGAATCCGGTTGTTTTACGTTGTTTAAGGTAGGTAAGGTAAATACGGTAAGGTAATACGGTTTACAGTCAAATCGTCATAAAATCATGTTAAAGAAGTTCATATGTAGTGTTAATAAATTGACCCTTGAAAATTTTCCCTCACATTGATCTCCCTGAACAAATTCGCTTCTGTGTACGCCAGCCGGTCTGTGACTTCCAATCTGTCCGATTTTAGCGATTCACTATCGTGTTTCTGACTGGTTTGTGGCGAATGATAGGAACACGATCGTGAATTTCTTATTCGAAAACGCCGTTCACTCTCTTCGTGCCGGTTTCTCGCTAGTGATCAACACTCATGATCGTAAAGTGCGTAAAACCCGGAAAAGTGAGATTTCGCTTTATGTAGGTACTCAACTACCACAGACATATGATTTTCAGGTATGGATTAACGATGACGCGATATCGTCAATATTTAGATCCCACTTCTTTACTTTCTCTGAAAATTGGGGGTATTTTGTGCCAATCTGGCATGTGCTTCATCTTCAAGGTACATAGGATGTTGGGGATTGAAAAACTGACCACTTCAAGTGATTCAGCGTTGAAAAACACTTGAAACTCATGTGTCATAGTGGTAGTTGATTACCCACCTACATTCGAACATTTTTACTTTTTCGCTATAAGCGCCCATTCTGCTCTAATTTTACGCACATCTACACGAATAAAAAAAAACCTTGTAGGGGAGTACCTACCTACGTTGGTTGTGAAATTTCACGTAGAACCCGAATCTGGAATAAAATAAGAAAGTCCAAATAAAACCACATTTTCGCGCAGTGAGCACGTTTTGCTCGTGCGCAAAAAGGTCTTATTCGTACTCTTCGGAAACTGATTTCGTACAAGTCTTCAAAATATAAAAAATTTTCATGTCGCTCCGTGGGTATCTCCTTAGCTGATCTGTGAGCTCAATTTTCGACTCAGCTGATCTTGAAGCTCAATTTTCGACTCAGCTGATCTTGAAGCTCAATTTTTGGCTTAGATGATCTCGGAGCTCAATTTTCGACTCGGCTGGGGTCATTGATCAATTTTGGGCAAAGAAACACTAAACTCTTGCTTCCCCCTGCAGATAGCTACGTTTCTAGGTCGTTTGTTTATAGGTTGTGCTTTACACAAACGTAACGGTAACGCTTTTTGCGGTTGTGAGCAAAGTAAAGACATGAAATATAAGAAAGAAAAAATCCTCACTGACTTGCCATAATTTCTGGAAATAAAGTGCTGATCCATTAAATTTTGGTCTCTGAAGTACCTACCGTTCTAAAATACGAAAAGGTGGTTCATTCTAGTGTATCCGGCAACTGACAAGTATTTCGTTAGAAACGTGTTCGTGATTCGTGTGATTTCATAAGAAATTCTGGTTCTCTAAGGTAATCGAGAGGGCAGAAGCTCCTAACGTTAGTCAGTTTTCATTTTGCTCCGACCGCGGCCCAGTGAAGTAATAATAAATAGCTTAGATTTACGGGAACCTCAAATCAGCCAGTCAAATGGTTAGGTACCTCACAGCGGCTCGAAATAGGCGTTTCCGGTCGAAAACACGGCCTCCTCCATTATTATAATACATTTTACGCTGATTCCGGACAAACCCCATGTTCCTATACATAGAGTAGCTCGAAATTCACGTTTTTGACCAACGGAACAGGCCAAAATGGTTTTCGTAAGAAAGAAAAGTTGAAGACCTGAGAAATTTGCGTCGAATGAGACCAACGCCAGGTCGCCAACACCGGAGCCATGATTTTTGGCGATTTTTTACTGGAAGAGATACGAAAATTTTCAAAAATCGTCAAAAATCATGGCTATGGTGTTGGTGAGCTGGCGATGGTCTCATTCAACGCTGAATTCTCAGGTCTTCAACTTTTCTTTCATAATTACAAAACTGTTAATTTTCTGGGGTTTTAATGATATCGCAGCTAATGAACTATTTTAGGTAGGTATCGGAACATATTTTCGGGAAACCTTCGGTTACGAGCCACTGTCCGGTTTTGTATCCAACAATGAATTTTGGATTTGGAGCCGAAAATTCGCCTTAGAAATTGAAAGTGCAGTCATAATTATTCGAATATCCGTAGGAATCAAAAAAAGTAGAATCTTACTGAATACTCACTTGATGATTTTTACTTTATTTTTATACTTGATGATGATTTTTTTGTCCCGCACGTTTTGGTCAGCAATTTATGGATATAGTTGGCTTCTGATCATTACCTAATTACCCTGCAGTTAGGTATTTAATATCTTAAATAGTCCATCTGATTGGATTAAATTGAATGATGAATCATGTAAAATCCCAAACACCAAAACAATTCCCACAAGTAGGGCTATTATAAACAAATAATTTAATTAATAAAACGAAAGAGTTGAGAAAATTGGGTTATGCAATCGCATGAATGACCGAACGGTATTGCGGGTTATTGCCTAACCGCAGCCTCGTTATAAGCTCCAATAAGTACCGTCTACTTAGGGCGGGATTTATGGACGGCCCTCGAGTTTGAAGGAGACCTTGAGATGGTCTCCTCGAAATTTGGTCCACGGATTCGGCTTAAGGAATCCTTGAAGACCATCTCAAGGTCTCCTTGAAACTCGAGTACCGTAAATTAATTCCACACCGAGGATTAACGATTGGTCTGTAGGACGAGCCCGAGGAGCCCTCTGTGGCGTCGGCCTCCGCGGCGTCGGAGACGCGACCGCAGACGCCGTCCATCGCCGACGACACCATCGCCAGCGAACTCCCCGTCGACGAGCCTGCGCCCGCCCCTGAGCCGGAGCCGGAACTCCCGCCGCCACCTCCACCACCACCGAAGACTGAGGAAGGTCCGTGTTCGGTAATTATCACGTAAACCGTTCTAGCTTCGAATTTAGGGTGGGATTTATAGACGGTCCTCGAGTTTCAATGCGACTTTGAGATGGTCTTCGAGGATTCCTTAAGCCGAATCCGTATTCCAAATTTCCATCTCAAGGTCTCCTTGAAACTCGAGGACCGTCTATCAATCCCGCCCTTAGTTTTTAGAGGTTCGTTCTAATTCAAATCTGCAATTCAAATCATATTTATTTAAAAACCCACAAAAAAATTAATTTTTAAGGGCAAAGTTGAGTGCACCTTCGGCTTGTAGATTTTCGAATATTATTCGGATTGAACTATTGAAACAAACCTGAGAGCTAGAAGACGGTTATTCTGTATTCAACTCTGCAGGGATGAGCATATTCGCATTGTGTGCAACTTGCTCTGACAGTTGGAACAGGATTCCATGTTACGGATACGAGGAAGCTATGTGCCACACTCAACTTAACAGACGTTTTTTAGTTGGAACGATCCTTTTAGAATTACCTGCTGATAGTGCTGAAAATTGGGGTTTTGGTGTGAATTCCCCACGTTCGGCGCAATTATCTTTACCTAACTGATCTATAAAGTATCCGCTACCTATTTATAATAAATTGCACTTACCATTTCCATTCCCAGATCTTTGGCTTTACCTCAAGGACGTCATCGTCAATACGAACCCGATGAACATGGAAGAGCTCGTCTCTAAACTGGTGGAGACCGTCAAAGAGGTACCACAAGACTTCCTCGAGCCCGTCGTAGAAGCTTCCATCAGAAGGTCTCAGAGCATGGAGCTCTCCAACGTTGGTAAGTTACAAACATTAGGTTGATACTAGTTCAACGATTTTAGATTGTACCTAGTCCTATATAGTTTTAAAATAAAATTTACAAACCTTTTTTTAAAAATGAACTTCCTTTTTACTTTGTTTACGGTTGTTTACGGAGAGCTAAAGTTTGTAGGAAAAACCATATATTCGGCAATGAAAATATAAAATTGGTTACAAAAAAAAAAAAGGAAAGATTTTGACCCTAACAATACTGAATGTGCCTAGCAAAAATATAATTATAGCATTTCCCAGTCAAATTAAGTTTTTCCCAAGCAAATTTTTTTCCTAGTCAAAATTTGACTTTTTTCCGACCAAATCTAGTTTTGACCCAATCAAATTTAGTTTTTCCCAAAACATCAAGGTCAAATTCAGGTGTTATTATACGGGCTGTTAAACACTCTGAATTCGATTGGGAGAAACTAATATGATTGAAAAAAAAGAAGTAAATTTTGTTAGGAAAAAACTCGTAAAACTCGGTCGTTTTTTGCCAAGTTGGTCCCCGTAAAAGCATGTTCCATGCTAACAACTAAATTTGACTGGGAAATGCTATAATTAATTAAATAAATAGTAAATAAATTATAATTTAATTTGCCTGGTTGTATCCTTTTAGAATCGCTCCCATTGGACCCACCACCATCTGGTGAAGGCGCGCCACCGGCAGACGGGGCCGCTCCACCAGCAGAAGGCGCCGCTCCGCCAGCAGAAGGAGCCGCTCCGCCAGCAGAAGGCGCCGCTCCACCTGCAGAAGGCGCTCCAGCGCCGGCTGAAGGCGCCCCTACACCCGCAGAAGGTTTACAACTTCTACCTATGAATAGCATTGACGCAATTGACACATTTTAATTTAAACTTTTGGTAAATGAATTTAAAAATTCAGTTAAATCAAACTTGTCAGTAACTGAAATGGGTATATAAAATATCAAATTTATATTATTAATAATACCTTATATTATTAAATTTATTTGATCTGAAGTTTGGTTCAATTTGCCGACAGTTTAAGTATTATTGGCCCTAAGTTTAAATTTATTCGCCAAAAGCTTAACTTATTGTGTCAGTTTTATAGGTAGTTACATTATAAATTCCCTTTCTGTGTACAGGTGAGAATTTGAGCAGGTAATTCAACCTTTTCTTAACGTTCGAATTTGAATTGTAGGAGCACCCGCGCCGGCACCTGCTGAAGGCGCTCCTGCGCCGCCCGCAGAGGGTACACCTGCGCCAGCACCTGCTGAAGGAGCACCTGCGCCAGCGCCTGCCCCTGCTGAGGCGCCCGCTCCATCTCCAGCGCCTGCAGATGCACCCGCACCTCCTCCAGTCGAAGGTGATTCCAATTTTAAAAACTCAACAGTGAGGGCGGGATTCTTGGTAGACCTCGAAGTTCAAGGAGACCTTGAGATGGTCTCCTCGAAATTTGGAATACGGATTCGGCATAAGGAATCCTTGAAGACCATCTCAAGGTCTCCTTGAAACTCGAGGACCCTCTATAAATCCCGCACTGAATCACTAAAATTGTTGTCATACAGCAATTTAGTTTTCCCCAACCAAATTAGTTTTTCCCAGTCAAATGATTGACTTGATTTTTATTTTTCCCAACCACATTTAGTTTCTTCCCTATCAAATTTAGGGCATATCAGATGGTCTTCAAGAATTCCTTACGCCGTATACATTCCAAATTTCGAGGAGACCCTCTCAAGGTCTCCTTGAAAATCCAGGACCGTCTACAAATCCCGCCCTGAGTCTTTTCCCAATCAAATTCAAGGTGTTTCAACCCCTTATGATAGTAGGGCCTTCCTTGGAAAAAAGTAGGAAATTTGATTGGGAAAAAACCAAATTTGGTTGGGACAAAACTAAATTGGACTGGGAAACGCTAAAGTTTATTCCCCAACCAAATTTAGTTTGTCCTAGTAAAATTTTATTTTTTCCCAACCGAATTTATTTTTTCCCCAATCAAATTCAAAGTTTTTTAGCACTTACCTTCTATTTGATTGAAAAAAAAATTGATTGAAAAAACACTCAATTTAACTAAGAAATGCTGTAATAAAATCTGTACAAAATTCAGGAAATTTGAAAATTTAGATTTCTATCATCATGCTTCATTTCCCACAGTTGAATTAGCCCCCTCGAAACTGCTACCTTTTTCGTAAAAAGTCTATGATAAATTCCTAATTTTCTATGATAAATTCCTAAATTCTAATTTTATTAGAAATCATTTGTAATTATTCGGGGCACCTCCGGGTATTGAGGATATAAACATTAATAGTAATTCACCTATTGCAGACTCATAATAATTGTATGATTATCTTGCTTTAAATATCCTCTAACTGACTTTAGCCATAATATTTCGCAGCTTTTAGTGAACTTAGTTCTATCACGGGCAATAAATTAAAGTATTATTATATTAAAGTAAACTCAGTTCTGTTGATTCTCTTAATCATGTTGTCAATTTTATCTAACTTTTTTTTTGTTTTGTTCGCAGCCGCTGCCTAAACTAGAAGATGAGACTGCACTTGGCGAAATACAACGAATGCCGGCCGAAATTCGACCTAAAATGATTCCTTGTAAAAAAAAAAGAAACCTTTCAATGTTATTCGTTCATTTGAACTTTTATGTTTCAATTCTCCTAATTATGATATCGAAAAAAAAAGTTTGTAAATAAAATTTCGTAACTACGTTTTACGTTGAGGAGTGCTCCGTAGGGACCATCCCTTTTTAAATACCTAACAAAATGAATTGAAACTTGACAACTTGTACGAAAAAAAGAAACAAATGCAGCAATAAAAAGGTTTGCACAGAGAGACTTCTACGTGCGATAAACCCGAGAGGATCTATGGATTGTAGAAGGTTATATTGGGCTACTGGAAGTGTAATTACAATTACCTGGGCACCTAACTGCCTTAACCCACAGCGTAAACATAAAAATAATGTCACCGTTAGAAAGAGCTTTCAATTTTTTGTATGATAGACCCATTAGATCTCAAAAATATATATCTACCCCGGGGATCTGCAAAAATCAAAATTTTGGACCCTTACTGGAGTGGATACACTATAATTATACAGTTCTAATTATCCAAATCGATCGTTCTTGGTCTCATTTTGAAGAATGAGTTGTCCACTAAAAATTCACGGTTGGAAACTTTTCTTGAGTGAAAAATCAAATTTCGGCAGACCAGCAAAAATGCGAATTTTTTGAAATTTAGAAAAAAACATGTAGGTACCTAATTTACTTTTTCTACAATTTTCTAACCGTGAATATTTAGATAATATATCTGAAAATACGTGGTAAAAATGTCAGTCATTTACGTTCATTGCAAATCGAGGTATATCGATTTGAAGGTTGAAAAACATGAAAAAATCGATCACCGAGAAAAAAGCTTCCAAGTTTCAGCTCCCTAATCTTAAGATTTCTTGGGCGTGTGCCACAAGTCAGCTGCCTGTTTATGTCTTCTTCTTCATACATTGTTGTCGACTAAAGTTTGTTCAAGTCGAACTTGAGTATTTTGTTTGTAGAAGAGTTTGTTCATGCCGAAAAAGTAGTAAGTACAAGAGTTTTATCAAGTCGCAAAATGGAACGCCTGAGTACGTTTTTGAGTCTGATTTTAGTTTTTACACGTTCTATACTTCCTAGAGATTTTTTTTTGTTTTTACAAATTTGAGATTTTGGCCGATTTTCGATACAATACCCCCTCAAACCCCAACATTCTGTCATTCAATTAGAGGTCGCTAGCCCGATTTTTCGTGTCAAGGTGTGGAGGTCAACTCAGTAATATAGGGTAAGGTCGTGAACCTTGAGTCATTTTCACAAAAATCCAATTTATGGTGCACTATACCTTCCAATTACACTGCCAATGGGTTTTAATATCGAGGGATACTATCAGTAAACAGTATTTACTTACCAAGACGGTGGCATCATCCAAAAAGTGAGCAAAAAAATTACAACGGCCGACTTCGTAAACTTCGAAAATGTCCACAATTAGCTGTTTATCAAAAGTGGAGAAGATGGATGGAAAACTTAGCCAAGGTGAAGTGTGGCTACAAAATGGACCAGGAACCGCAATCTAAATCACATTCTTTCACCCCCTAAACTGAGAATGACTCAAGGTAGGTACATGAGATCCAAGGTACACGACCTTACCCTACTCAAAGGATATTTGTAGTTAATAATTATAGAGGGCTCTCAACTTCTCAGGTTCCTCTGTATAGGTAAACCCACAATCTAGTTTTCAACTCATGTCTAGGATGAGATAATGGAGACGAAGAAGGCAAGGTGAAGCACGTTCGGAGGTTGTCACCTTGAAAACACCTTCGCCGTCTGAGCTGGTGGGCAAACATCCTCAGGAAAGTAGGACACTTGCTATCAACTCAAACCACTAAAGTTTGTAAGCTCGAGTGGGTTTGAACGGTTCCGACGCCGTTTATCCGTTGCAGAACGGTTCCGACACCTCAAGAGTTGCTTAATTTTTTTTCGAACGAGCACTCGACGTGATTAAGACAGGGGCGGCTTCAAGGGATGTAATGAGATGAGGCTGAGTCAACGAATATGGACCACTCGAGAAAAAGTTAGGTATGGGAGGGTTAGGATTAAATAGTACCTAGTTCTCACATTATATCTTCTCCAGGTCTTGAATACAACAATTATTATGTTGTCTCGATCTAAAGCACTCGAGCTAAAGAATTAAATTTATAGCATTTCCGAGTCAAATTCAAGGTTTTCCTAATCAAATTCAAGGTTTTCCAATTCAACGTTTTTCTTAATTTCAAACTAAAAGATTTTATTTACATACAACAAATCGGAACAAAGTGTTAAGTATCCATGCTTGCGATTATGCAAGAGCTGCGGAGCCTAGGATACCTAGAATTACAGCAAAATCTGGTAATGGGGAACTTGCATGGGTAGGAATTTAGCATTTTGAACCTCATAATCTGATTCAGCGCCCTTCAAAACCCCCTGATGCCAACTTTCAGCTTGAAATTACGGCTGGTTTGCCCGGAAAATGGGTCGAAAGGGAGCGCGTGACGTCATTATAGGTTCCGCAAAAGGGGTTGATGTCATTTAGGTTCAAACTACAAGACCCATTTTTGGTAACTTTCAATCGTCGGACACCCCTCATACAGCACCTTTTTGGAAAGCCCTCACTCAGATCTTTCAAATTACAAAGTAAAAAATAACCATGCAGGTTCCCCATTATCATGAAAGGTTTAGCATAAACTAACATCGTAAAGAAAATCATACCAAACGTTCCAACTTTTGGCTTACCCACTGCCCACTGGCCACTGCCCAGGCATGTTAGTACATCTGGGAAACTTATTTGTCAAATGCCCACAATAGGGACAAGCTCCTCAATAGGGACAGAATTTCAAAAACAAGATCTTATCTGCCCCCTACGGTAGTGTGCTGTACTAAAATTCTGACACATACCTTCAAGATGTTATCTATGGATGTTCGTTGAGAAGAAGAAGAATTCTATCTTTCCCAAAATCAGCAACTGATAGCACTTATCAACTCCCAAATCTTTTTTTTCTTTTTTAAAACACTGAAAACTTCTTCAGGAGCTCCCATACCCACGTTTTTCGGTAAGTTCTCACATTTATTTACGGATCGTTAGGAGTCGTACAGGAGAAACGGCATTGCCAGATTTAAAAAATGTTGTTTTTATGAATCACAATGTTTATTTTGGTTGAGAAGGTCATAATTTAAGGTGAAGTGGTCCGCAATAGGGACATGCACTTTTTCGCCATTTTATCATCAATAATGACATTAAATCGTTTTCAAAAGCCTCGGTTTCTGCTGGAACCTCAAAGCGGCCCTATTTTATGTTGTTTACATCATTTCCAGGTGCAGCATGATGCTATCAGAGGCGCCAAGGGTCCAGCCACCCTACGTCCAGCTTTCTGAAAGTGATATGAATAGAGCGAAGTTTTTTTTTTTGGAATGACGTTTTTGGAATGAAGAATTAAAAAAAAGAAATACTTTGTCCCTATTGAAGAAATGGAAGATTTGAACAGGTTTTGGCAAAAAACACGTTGTGTCCCTATAGCAGAACCTATGAGCCTGAATCAGGACACTTTTTGACAATAAAAAAAATATGACGGAAACTAGTTTTTCACGATTTTGTGACGTCATCGTGTATTTAATCCAGTGAGGAACACATTCCAATAGTGCGGAAAATCAAATTTCCTGTACTGGATAACCTACGAAAACCTCTAAAACCCGTCCCTATTGAGGGCCCTTGACGGTGTTGTTGTTACAAATGAATGCACCTACAGCCTAAGAAAGACTCATTGGGGAAGTTACTCGTGGTTTTGCAAGCGTCTTCAACGTTCGAAATTGTGGGATCTACAAATACTTTTCCTCCACCTTGTTTTCGTGTCATTCAGGGAACTAGATATCGATCTGGAGTAAAAGCTATTGTGTAGGTCCTTATCTACATAAAAAGATATGAGACGGAATGGGAAAGGACCTTCCTTTGCCACTCATATCGTAATTTGGGTAGAACTGTGTGTTTACCTAACGTTATTCATACTTAGAACCTCGTCAACCAAATCTTGGTCGGGGTTGTGTATCTCAAACCTAGAAATAATCGCAGGTACAACAGGGAAGAATTCGTATTCTTTCCTTCAGACTGAAGAACTCGAGGTTCACTTCTGCAAACCGACCAAACGTCCGCCAATCATGTCGAGGAAACTGGTGATGCCTTTCCCGACTTGATTCGAAGCTCGCTTAGGGAACTGAAACAACATAATTAATAAATCGTTTAGATACTTAATCTTTGCTCTTCATTTCTCATCGTTTTAAAATTCCAGAAAAATTGCAATAATGGTAGGTACCTAATTCAGAATATTTTACTGAGTATGGAGGGGATTAGTAACTTGAATGTGCCTAAAAAATGATAAAAACGGAATATTTCATCAGAATTATCGACTGGATTTGGCGAGGGAAGGTAAAAAACGCCAAAACTGTGCGGAATACGATTTTTTGTTAACCTAGGTGTCTATTTTGGATAGTTTCTTCAATTACAAATATTAGAGCTATACGATTTTCTTGCTATACATGTATATTTTGGGTAGTAGTTTCTTCCAAAAAATTGTTTTCTCTTTAAAACTAGGTTAGTTTCTTCCTTTAGAAATGTGAACCATGAGAGTTGATTTTCTTGAATTACCTGCTCATACTATTTGTAGGTATTTTAGAAACGTTACAGCTTCGAAAGTGTAATCTGCCAAATTGTTCGATTGTTCGAAATAATTTTGAAATTTTCATAAACAAAACAAAATGCTTTAATCACCAATACACTATTGTTTCCGGTACTGTTAGACTGTTCCAATACTATCACCAAGTGGAGGAACTTTATGGTAGTTTGTGGTTAACCTATATACCAACCTCCCTCAGGCTGCCAAACATTAAGATATAAATGTAATATACCTATAGATGAGTATAACTTGAATCTTTTAGCAATATTAACAATATCTACGTCACCCTTACTTCGTACAAATTGACGAGGGCTCCTGTTGCAGCATCGTAGCCATTAACGAAGGCTATGCCGATATTGTGCTGTTTCGTGTTACAACAAAGTTCGCTCGGCTTTGCAGTGTCAAGAACAGGTTTAGGCTGGAAATGTAAACGAGGAAGATCAAGAATAAAAACATCGATTGAAATAATAGGAAAATATGGGGAAGATGTTTTTGTATAGATGGTACCTATACCTTGGCACATACCAACATAATTGCTGCTCAACTTCAATGAAGGCATATACCAATACCTACCGGTATATATCAAACTTCTTAAAAATGTATTCAAGTCATCCAAACTTCAAACTGTTCTACAGACTGCAGTAAGGTAACTAAGAGGTTCAATGGGATGGGGAGTGTTACACATCGATCCTAATGAACGAGGTATCGATTCAAGACAGTGTGCCCTATCGTAAATTCGCATTTTTGACCTCAAATTCGAGTTCTGCGCCATCAAAAACCCCATATGACATATTTACTGACTCCAATTATTTAGTTAGTGAAATATCTACTATTCAGGTTGTATTATTAGAGAGTGAAGTTAAGGTATGAATTGGTCCTTTCAATTAGATAGAGACAGACACTAGACGTCTTCTTTCTAGCTTGAGAAAGATTTTCCTATTATAAATTGATAGGGACAGCCGTGGCGTCACCAGTTCAATTTGTAGTAGAATTTTGGTTTGTGCAATTTGTTTGATCGACGGAGACAGCGACTTGACACAAATTTGTCAAGCACTCACGTTTTCGTAAGGAGGTACCAATCGAGGAATACAACGACTAGGTATACTATGATGTAATACCGTCTATCAAACACTTATACACTATGTAGGGTATCAGGGAAACAGGTTCACAAGAAGCCAGGAGTCCATAATTGGGTCATTTCCGATCGAAAGTAGGTATCTCCTTGCATTTTTCTTACTCCTTAGTTCTCATGTTTTTTGGAAGTTAAGATGTATATATATTTTTTTTTTTTATCAAATTTTTCCTAATAATACTGGCCGAAACACGAATTTAAAAAGTACAAAATTAAATTCTTGACTACCGTTGAAAAGCTCAGAAATTCAGAAATGGTAATTTAAAGGATTTTTGAGTGGTTCGAACCCCTGAAAATTTTGCTTGAAAATCGAAATTTCTAGAATATCACAATATCGTGAGAAAACGTCAGTATAATCAAGGAAGAAATTTTGGTCGTTGATGCGTTTGTCAGTTCAGAAAAACATCAACACGATCGTGAACTTCATTGCTAGTTATTGAATAGGAGGTAGGAATGTGCTACACCCGCTCGACAGACCATTTTCTTGGTTTTCCCGGTATTGTTGCCGAAAGGCGAATCAGATAGGATGTGAAATTCCCTTTAGTTTAGCCAATATCGAGAAAGAGAAGTCATAAGCTTTGAGCAGGCCTGTGAAACGCGGCTGTATAATGAAATGAGCATCATAACATCAAGATTAGGTATTGCGTATACGAGCAATGCACATTATTATATCTCTGATGCTTCAACGATAAGGAGTCCATTAATATACCTAGCTTTCGGAAGGAAATTGCTTTAGCGGACATCAACTTCCACGTCCGACTCCCTTTCAATTGTATTTTCTTGGAGGAAATGAACGTTACATTCAGAACTGGAAGCAGTCAGGCATTCTGAGGCTGTGAATAGGATAATAGAGACACTGAAATACCAACCAGTGGACCTAATATTACTCGTATATTCGCCCCGAGTGGAATATAGGGTGAGACTATTCTCGTTGTGAAATTCAAGCGCTTTCATGAAGGGTATAAGATTAGTAGTACCTATGCCTAAAACCATTTACCAGATAACAATAAAAAGTCGTTGAAAAACAACACGTGAATCAAGATTTTTCAGTTTCCCGCGCTTTTTGTAATTTAAACGTTTATACGTTACTGTTTTTACCTAATACTTTGAGTTCCTCAAGATTAAAAAAAAAAAAAAATTATTGAAAAACTAGGGTCTGCGACAGAACACCGAATAGCTAAACTATTTTTTTATCGTTTCGTAAAGAGGTGTCAATAACTGGAACACTTTTGGAAAATAACTGGGAAAAACCTAGTGATAACTGGAACATGACACTGTCGATAACTGGCAAACCACTGGGGATAACAGGAACACTTCCCTATTTATGGACCACCCTCAGCTTTTTTTCTTCATTTTTCGAAGTTATTTCATTTTATTATCTCTGAAGTATTACCTAGAGTTTTTGAAACAAAAAATTTATAAGCTGGAAATTTCGCCTTAAATCGCCAATTACCTTTCATTTTGTAATTTTTCGCATTGAATATTGTAATTTTTGTAATTTTGTAAATTTTTATAATTTTTTGTCAAATTTGTAGTTTTTGTCATTTTGTAATTTTTCGCATACCTACTTGAATTAGCCCTCGACTCATCCTTGTTTTCCCATAGCTTGTTTACAGAGAGGTAATGGCACGGTAATGAGTCGCGGCTCCCGTTTTAAAGGTAAATAACAGCTCTGGAGTTCAAGGTTGCAATCGGCTGCAGCTAAATGTTGATGAGGGTGTTTCTAGACATGTATAGGTAGCTGAATTTCGCACAAATTAAGATGCGCAAGGATGCGCAAAATCTGTACAGTGAAATGAAAATAATTGACACTCAAAATTTTGCTGTTAAATTTCAGAAAAAATATCCGATGTTGCGAACTGATTATTAGTACGTCTACTCTAATACGTAAGCTATAAAAAATATATATTTGGACCATCTCAGGGACAAGAATGAGTAAATACAGTATTGTTCTCAATTTTAATTTATTGAGAACAGAGAATTTCATCACTTTTTGCGTATTTTTTCATGATCTAGCTGCTCCGCACTGGATATAAGATTGCTTTGTTAGCCAATAAACACATTTCTACGATCAATTGAACCAAATCTCGACTTTCGAAAATTGGACTTTTGAGCGGTTTTTTCCGGATTCGCTCCACTGTGCGTCGGTTCGGTCGTACGTGAAAGAAAGCATCAGACATTTGAAATTTCTTTAGCACTTGGTTTTTTGGTTTCGATTTTTCGCCGAGTTACCCATTCCAAAAATGTTCTATGCTCTGAAGAACGAATTTAAAAATATTGCGGAATAACAAGATATACCTAGGTACCTATTGGAAAACGTAGTCCCTTTTCAACGAGCGATTGCGGCTATACGGCTGAAACGAATTTGAACTTTTAATAAGTCGTTCGACGGGAAATTCATGCTCTTTCATTTAGTACGAATTTTTTTTTAGGATGCTTCCTTAACGAGTTATGGGCGAGCAACCGAAAAAAGTGTCAACATTTCGAGGTTTTTTGAGTGCCACGAAGGTAGCACAGGTCTTTCGAAGCTGCAAACTTGGATTTACACTATTGGTACTGACTGATCCTAAGAACATATAAAAAAAAAACTCGGCGCTGGACCCCCGGTTACCTCTATTTACATACTTCGGACGAA